>JAFFST010052868.1:165838-176458 GCA_022414735.1 Noturus placidus
CACACACACACACACACACACACACACACACACACACACACATAACATGATGTACTGGAACACTGAGTGAGAGGTGATCCAGCAACTGCACAGAAAGGTGAATGGTGGTAGAACATATAGACACAACACTGCCAAGTGCTTAAATTGACACAATACAGTAGTGTTGAATGCCGTCATAGACCTAGAGCTCTAAGCATGAGTAATGATGACCAGGGTCCAATGAGTATCCTGAATCCATTTCAGTGATGCTGTGGGAGGATTGGAGGAGTCAACTGCACATTCCGGATGTGTTAAGCTTCATAATGTGTGCTCAAATTTACAACAGACCTTTTGCTCAGAACACTTACTTTACTAGTAAAAGTAGCCTACATTATGCCTTTTTAACACGTAATAAGAATATAACAACACGAATACCATTTCTGATAGAACAAATAAAAAACTTGCCTGATTATCCAAATGACTTTACACGGCAATCTTGTAACTTACAGTTTCCTCCCAATTTTGCAAAACGAGCTCTGTTTGGTTGTGGCAGTTGCGTGTCCTTTAGAAATACACAAACGCACACACACGGCACAGAGTTGAATTTAGTCACCTCTTTTGTGTTTTCCTGTTCTGCTTTTTGTTTAATTACTTAATAAACATTCTTCCCCGTATGTGTAACACACAATGCAACTGATGACACAAGTATGCTCTGATTACTAGTTAACAGTTGGTTGTTATGGAAAGTGTTCTAGAGTGAAGCTGTGTTTTTAAAGCTGCATTTCTTCATAGAGATCAGCCAAATGTCCTTACAGTTTCAAAACTATTTCATATTTGTATAGTTATGAGAACATTTGATCCTCCACAAAGCGCTAAAATACTTGCATTTCTATCTTTGTGAGGTATTTCCAATAACTTGATTATTACTGTAGATAAGTATGGTTATTACTTCAGTTAAAGGTAGTTGTAGGTTTTTGTTTTTTTCTTTTCCACTTTTTGTCATATTGTTCCTATATTCATTTTGTTGTGGGGATATACAGCATGGTTCCTACAAAGTGCTGAATATATGCACAACACACAAGCATGCACTTGACCACTTCACCTTGGTAAAGTAAACAAAGCTAGCACGATTAGTCTCAGCAGTGTGATACCTGTTGTTATTTCAAACAGTGAATTGTAGAGCAAAACCCACAATCTGCATGTAGTGCTGTGTGATTAGTTCCACCGCACTACAGCTGTGGTGTATAATACAGTGTTGGTTGAAAGTTTGTTTTACAATTTTCTACATTTCTGCATAAATATGACCTAAAACATAATCAGATTTTCACAAAAGTCCTAAAAGTAGATAAAGAGAACCCAATTAAACAAATGAGACAAAAATATTATACCTAGTCATTCCGTCCATCCCCTACCGCTACCTAGTCATTCCTTTATTGAGAAAAATGATCCAATATTACATATCTGTGAGTGGCAAAAGTATGTGAACCTTTGCTTTCAGTATCTGGTGTGATCCGCTTGTGCAGCAATAACTGTAACTAAATGTTTCCTGTAACTGTTGATCAGTCCTGAATATTGGCTTGGAGGAATTTTAGCCCTTTCCTCGGTACAAAAAAGCTTCAACTCTGGGATGTTGGTGGGTTTCCTAACATGAACTGCTTGCTTCAGGTCCTTCCACAACAGTTCTTTTGGATTAAGGTCAGGACTTTGACTTGGCCATTCCAAAATATTATTTTTATTCTTTTTTAACCGTTCTTGGGTAGAATGATGTGTGCTTAGGGTTTTTGTCTTACTGTATGAGCCATTTGTATCCGGACATTTTCCTTTAGATTTCGCTGGTATACTTCAGAATTCCTTGTCCCATCAAATATGGTAAGCTATCTTAGCCCAGATGCAACAAAACAGGCTCAAACCACGATACTCTCACCACCATGTTTCACAAATGGGAAAATTTTCTTATTCTGGAATGCAGTGTTTTCCTTTCTCCAAACATATGCTTCTCATTTTAATAAACAAAAAAAAAATATTTTGGTCTCATCACCTACGTGCTTGTCCACATGATTTTTAGCAAACTGCAGAATGGCAGCAGTGTTCATTTTGGAGAGCAGTGGTTTTCTCTTTGCAACCCTGCCATGCACACCACTGTTGTTCAGTGTTCTCCTGATGGTGGACTCGTGAACATTAACATTAGGCAATGTGAGAGAGGTCTTTAGTTACTTACAATTTACCCTGGGTTGCTTTGTGACCTCCCAGACTATGACAAAGATCACTCCTGGAGTGATCTTTGTTGGTTGACCACTCCCGGGGAGGGATACAATGGTCTTGAATTTCCTTGAATTTGTACACAATCTGTTTGACTGTGGATTGGTGGAGTCCAAACTTTTTAGAGATGGTTTTGTAACCTTTTCAAACTTGATGAGCATCAACAACTCTTTTTCTGAGTTTCCCAAAAAAATCTCCATTGTTTGTGCTATGATACAGTTCCACAAACAAGATCAGACTTGTAGGTCCATGTTCTTTAAATAAAACAGGGCGCTCACACCTGATTGTCATCCCATTGATTGAAAACACCTGACTCTAATTTCCCCTTCAAATTAACTGCTAATCTTAGAGGTTCACATACTTTTGCCATTCACAGATATAATGGGCCTGTCTGGACCTGTTTTGTTTCATGTTCATTGTATCATTTTATTCAATAAATAAATGACCAAGTATAATATTTTTTTGTTTCATTTGTTCAATTGGGTTATTTTTGTCTACTTTTGTTTTGGGTCATATTTATACAGATATACAGAAAATTCTAAAGGGTTCACAAAATTTCAAGCACCACTATATATGTCTATGAGGTGGGTTAGTGACCTGTGTTCTGATGCAGTACATGATCTTGGAATCTGATTACTATACTTGAGAGGGTCAGTTAGTAGTAAGTCTAGGCTGTTGGATATGTGTTGATTAAATCTCCAAGTAATTAATGAAATCTTCAGGAGTTTCACACACTTAGAGGGTGAGTAAGCTGATGGTTTATGAAGTGATCTAAGGAGTTCTATCCTACTTTTATTCTATGCAGTTAACTCATCTTCTGTAAGTCGGTCTGGATAAAGGCGTCTGCCAAATGCTGTAAATGTAAATGTATTATACAGTTGCAATTAAAATTATTCAACCCCTGTTGCAAATCAGGTTTATTGTCAAAATTTGGTAAATGGCACACTTATATAGTGCTTTTATCCAAAGCGCTTTACACTGTGTCTCATTCACCCATTCACTCACACCAATGGTAGCAGAGCTGCCATGCAAGGCACTAACTTGCCATCGGGGGCAACTTGGGGTTTAGTGTCTTGCCCAAGGACACTTTGGCATGTGGAGTCATCCGGGCCGGGAATCGAACCGCCAACCCTACGATTGGTGGACAACCTGCTCCACCAACTGAGCCACAGCCGCCCAGAATGTACTGACTTGCAATGAACAAATCAAACAAAAGAAATTGTAATACACAATGAATGCTTCAAGTGGTTTCCCCAAATTCAACTGAAAATGCAACTTATAATGATTTCTTCAGTTTAAAAAATATTCAACCCTTCATGGCAAGCATCTTTAGTACTTATTAGAGCACCCTTTTGCTGTTATGACCTGCTGCTAACGAGATGCATTGCATCTCATGGTCATGAGCAATGGCCATGAGCAATGGCCTCCAGTAATGTTCTTGAGTTTGCGGGCTACAACCACCTTCTTCAAATCCCACCAGAGATTTTCTATGGGGTTCAAGTCAGGTGACTGTGATGGCCCTGTAAAAGGCCTCCCAGGACCTCTTCTGCAACCAAGCCTTGGTGGAATTTAAGGTAAGCTTGGGATCATTGCCCTGTTGGAAGGTCCAATGGTGTCCAAGCTTCCGCTTCCTCACAGATGGCATGAGGTTTTCTCCTAAGATTTCCTGATATGCCAAGGAATCCATCTTGCCTTCCACACACTGCAGGTTTCCAATGCCAGATGATGCAAAGCAGCCCCAGAGCAGCACAGAGTCACCACCATGCTTGACTGTGGAAAGGGTGTTCTTTCTTCATTCTTCTTCCTCCAGACATACCGCTGATCCATCGTGCTGAAAACTTTTGTTTCTCCACAGAACAGAATCCCAAAACTTATGCTGCTTATTTATATTATTTTGAGCCTAATTTTCTTGTGCTTTTGGATCAGTAGTGGTGTACATCTTGGTGTTCTGGCATGGAAAACTTCTTTGTTTAGTATGCACCTTATTGTGCTCACTGAAACCGCAATGCCTGTTGCAACAAAGTCTTACTGCAGGTCTTTTGCAGTCACTCGAGGGTTGCAGCTGTTGATAGCTTCATTTTTCTGCCCCGTTCAGGCATTTAATACATTTTCTACCCCTAGCCAGAGTAGAAGACATTTACTTTCTATTCCAGAAAACAGTAAATGACAAATGTAAAATTAAAAGAGTTGCATGATGTTGCTGCTGTTGCTATTTCATGTGTTCCAGCTCAAGCACACCTGGTACAACTAATGAAGCCCTTGATTACTTACATCAGGTGTGCTTGTAACAACACTTGTCTTGTATATTTGTGCTATTGTGAGGGATTCTATTCAGGGGGTTGAAAAATTTTGAAACTGGAGAAGTCATTATAAGTTGCATTTTCAGTTGAATTTGGGGAAACCACTTCATCTGTTGAATTATTTCAATTGTTTTTGTTTGATTTGTTCATTGCAAACAGATGAAAGTCTGTACATTTTGACAAAAATCTAATTTGCAATGGGGGCTGAATCATTTTGATTGACACTGTAAATGTGTTATAATCTTGAAGATCTTTCACCACTCGACTTCAAACTTTCAAGTCGTCTAGACTTTTATTCATTTACCAAATACTATTATCTGGCTTTTTTGTTTTGCTCTGCTTCTCAAGTGTTAATCTCAGTGAAACTATTGGAAAAAGTTTGAGGTGCTATTAACTTAATATACAACATCATGCACTGTCTGTATTGTCGGACATACCAGTGTTCAGTGGAGAGGTGTAAGAACCCGGACCAAACAGGAAACGCAATATGTATACAAGATCTCTACAAAAGGAAAACGAACAGTTCAAAATATCTTGTGGTTTAACTTTGTAATTGTGCCAAAACAAACACAACTGAAGTCATTAAATGTCATTAGAACTTTAGCAGACTTTCAGCCCCAAGATATCTTGGAAGAAAGCAAAGCACCGTAATGGCCAATGTGTTTTCTATCTGAGTTGTTTGGGTGGAGCTCAAACATACATTGCAGACCTGTGACTACATGTCTCTGCAGTAACAAAGTGGTGCTGATTTAGGATTGGATTTCTTAAGTCTGATACTTTAAGCTTTTAAAACTAATGAAGAAGGCCACAGTAAGAATTTACTTGCATGTTGGTACTGTATTGTGACAGGAAGATACAGCATTTTTGTTACTGCCATAGCACAGCATTAAAATGTTTTAGCTTTCAATTTGGCCGTTACATTATCTTCCATTATTAGGTATTTTTATGATTGAAAAGATATAATATAATATATAACATAACATTAAAACCAACTGCCTAATATTGTATAGGTCCCCCTTGTACCACCGAAACAGCTCTGCCTCATCAAGACCTCTTAAGGTGTGGTATCTGGCACCAAGACTTTAGCAGCAGCTCATTTAAATCCTGTGAGGTGGGAACTTCATTGATTTTGTTTGTCCAACAGATTTGGAGAATCTGGAGGCCCAGTCAACACCTTGAGCTCTTTGTTCCTCAAATCATTCCTGAACAATTTTTGCAGTTTGACAGAGCGCATTATTCTGCTGAAAGAGACCACTGCCATTAGGGAATATTGTTGTCATGTAGGGGTGTACTTGGTCTGCAACAATGTTTAGGTGATATATGTCAAAGTAGCATAAATGCCAGGACCGAAGGTTTCCCAGCATCACACTGCCTCCACCAGCTTTCCTTCTTACCCATAGTGCATCCTGATGTCATCTCTTCTCCAGGTAAGTGACATACACACAAACCCGGCCGTCCACATGATGTAAAAGAAATCATGATTTTTCAGACCAGGCCACCTTCTTCCATCGCTCCATGGTCCAGTTCTGATGCTCATGTGCCCATTGCAGGTGCTTTTGGCAGTGGACATGGGTCAGCATGGGCACTCTGACCGGTCTGCGGCTGTGCAGCCCCTGTACACAGCAAGCTGTGATGCACTGTGTGTTCTGACACCGTTCTACCATAGCCAGCTGACTTTTTCAGTAATTTTGCTACAGTAGCACTTTTGTGAGATAAGACCAGACTTATCTGTGAGCCTTGGGCACCCATGACCCAGTCTCCGGTTCAGCGATTGTCCTTGCTTGTGCCACTTTTGTCAGGTACTAACCACTGCTTGTCAGGGACACTAAACAAGACCAGCTGTTTTGGAGAAGCTCTGACCCAGTCATCTAATCATCACAATTTGGCTCTTTTCAGAGTTGCTCAGATCCTTATGCTTGCTCATTTTCCCAACACATCAACTTTGAGAACCAACTCATTACTTGCTCCCTAATATATTCCACCCCTTAACATGTGCCATTGTAACGAGATAATCAATGTTATTCACTTCACTTGTCAGCCTGTCAATGGTTTTAATGTTGTAGCTAAAGTGTGTTTTAAAAGATTGCATTTGAAAATGTACTTTTACCTTGAAATCAGGATAAACTAATTATAATATTGTATTTGTACCATAAATTTGATAACATTTTGATGTATCATACACAAGCATACCATATGTGTATTGTTCCTGGACAGTTTAATTCATTCATTAACCCATTCTTTACCCAAAGACCTTCTACCTTTTTTTTTTTGTTTCCTGACATAATATGTCCAACCTCTGGATGGAGCTCTCATCTACTCCAAATCTAGACTGCTGGGACTATGGCTTCTTCTAAGCCAAACAGATTTCATGTAAAACCATAATGAACTTTTTCACACTATTTGCTGTTACCCAGATGAGGATGGGTTCCCTTCTGAGTCTGGTTCCTCTCAAGGTTTCTTCCTCTTAAACATCTTAGGGAGTTTTTCCTTGCCACTGTCGCGACTCAGTCGCTTGTTCAGTTGGGATAAATTCGCACCTTTAATATCTATATACCGTGTTGATATTTCTGTAAAGCTACTTTGAGACAATGTCTATTGTAAAAAGCGCTATACAAATAAAATTTAATTGAATTGAATAAGAGTGTATTTTGGTGTAAGTCAACACTCATGCTTACTAAAACAACTACTAATCAGAGTATTTTTTTTCCAGTAAAAATAATTTCAGTGAAAATAAAAATAATCAATCCACAAATAATATTCCACCTTGTTCTGAATAAGGTAAAACCATTTTTGTAACCCTTCAGATTTTACTTTAAATAAGACCCATTTTATTCTTCAATGAACAGGGTTACTTTATGTCAATTAAACTTATGCATAATTCACTAAAAGTACATTTATACAAATGAAAATATTGTAAATGTCTTACAATAAAAAAACACATTTACATGTTTTTAGATTGGGACTTAAGCTCCAGGAAATAATGTAGTAAAGAAAATTTTCCAGTAAAAGAAAAAAATCCCCCCCCCCTCTCTCTCTCTGTCTCTCTCTCTCTCTCTCTCTCTCTCTGTGTCTCTCTCTCTCTCCCTCCATGGCATGTGAAGATGACTACGGGTTGCTGCTCCAGGCTGAGGCTCTGCTGGAAGATTGCCTGCTTGAGAACGTGGCTCTTCTTCGGAACTCCACTCCTCTGTCCGAACATACTCAACCCAAATTAGCCCAAGCCAAAGGCCATTTGAGCAGCCTAATGAGCAGAGGACGCCTGGGGGTGTGTCACAGCGTCTTATCACTGTTACATACTATACATGTGTGTGAAGGGGTGTGAGAGTTTATAGTCATAGTCTGTCTTGTAAATGTAATCGATGTGAACTGAACAGAAATGTTCTAGTCCTTAACCATAAAACTAAATCTTCTCTTATTGTCACGTTCCGAGACGTAAGGGAGATAGGACGGATGCAAATGCAGTTTCACAGTTTTATTAATGAGAGACACAGGCAGGTAAATCTAAATCGTGATCCAAAAATGTAATCCAGAAACATGCAAAAGTCAGGCAGTCGGCAAACAGGCATAAACGTGGAAAAGCAGGAATCAATGCCATGGTCACGGAAAACAGGATTGAGAAACAAAACAAGAAGCATACTATGACTAGGAACTGGGAGCAGAAAACCAGCGTGGACTAAATGCACTAATCTAACAAGGAAATATAACATGAACAACGACTATGACTATGACTCTCTATATCTAACATAACTATCTATAACGTATCTAAACTTATCTAATACTCCGTGCCGTGTGCTGGGAGGCACACGGTATATATACAAACCTAATAATAATTAAGTGCTGACAGCTGCTACCATTTACATTTACCAGACGCTTTTATCCAAAGCGACTTACAAATGAGAGCACACTCACACACAAATGGTAGCAGAGCTGCCATGCAAGGTGCTAGCTTGCCATCGGGGGCAACTTAGGGTTTAGTGTCTTGCCCAAGGACACTTCGGCATGGGATCACCTGGGCCGGGATTCAAACCACCAACCCCACGATTAGTGGACAACCCGCTCTACCGACTGAGCCACAGCCGCCCAATCTAGACACATGCATAAATGACACATAAACGCATTGTTACCAATCTAGACACACGCATAAACAATGGCCAATGACAGAACAGGGAGTAGACAGAACAGAAACATAACAAAAGCATGTGTCCATAGTGAACAATGTCACAATTGTCAACACACACGAAGAGCGAGCGTTCGCGCACCTCGCTCGTGCCCACGCACCCACATGCTCTCCAGTGCGCTACTTAAAGGGGAAACCGTGACACTTATCTATAACTATAAATCTGTATTTCTGATAATGATTGTAAATTACTGATAGTAGTGGACAGGATTTTGCTCATCAATAGCCATATAAACTCAATTCCTTGGAATATATTATTATTAATGAAAAGAAAATTTATGATACACCATGGCTGCATCAAAAATATATCAGACTTAAGATTTGTTTTAGTTTATTTTCCAGTTTTTACCTCCAGCAAACTAGCTTTAGTTCATGTCATTTGAAAACATATTTTAAATAGAATGTAGACTCTAAAGCTTCTCAGTATGTGTTTGAGAATCACATTTGTTTGTTTCTCCCCAGCCACGCTACCTGAATGAAGCTTTACTCCTACTGGCCAAGGTGCACTATTCACAGGGTCACTATCGAGATGCCCAAGGCATGTGTGCCCGAGCTGGCATTGAGGAATTCACCCAGGATGAGCAGCCTCTTTACCGTCTGCGCCTGCTGGCCGAGGCTTTTGTTATCAAAGGTACAAGCTGCTTAGAAATGATGCTTAATTTTGTGCATCAGACTCTATTTTGCTAACTATGTTGAATGAAATTTTAACAGTAATGTGTAATAGGAGGTTATTATGTGGCACTAACAGTAACATGTTTACAAACCTCATTTCCATAAAAGTTCCAAACAATTTTCTAAAATGCAATAAACACTAAAATCTGTGATTTGTCAAGTCAAGATATTCATTGTTTTCATTTACCAACTTAATTTTTGTTGTGTAAATATAAACAAATTTAGAATTTGATGCCTGAAACACACTCAAAAAAAAAGTTGGGATATAAGTTTATATAGTTTATAGAATAATATGTTTATAGAATATTCAAGTAACATAATTTTGAAGGCTCCCACAATGATATCAGGGTATCAGGATTGGGCATAAAAGGAGCATCCATCAAAAGCTCAGTCTTTGCAAGCAAGGATGGGTCGTCGCTCACCACTTTGTGCCAAACTTCGTGAGAGAATTGTCGGTCAGTTCAAAAAGAACTTTGCTCAACGCAAGATTGCAAAGAATTGAGGTCTTTCACCATCTGCAGTGCATAATATTGAGAAAAGGTACAGGGAATCCAGAGAAATCTCATCGTGTAAAGGGCAAGGCCGGAAACCACTGTTGAATGTGCGTGACCTTCGAGCCTTCATGCAGCGTTGCCTAAGAAATCGTCATCCAACTGTGGTAAATATAACCACATGGGCTCGGGAGTAGTTCTGCCACTGCATCCAGAAATGTAACCTGAAACGTCACACATCAACTCTACGTAGAAAGGCAGCCGAGTTCTCTGAGCCCGAGATCACCTCAAATGGACTGATAGTGAGTGGAAACGTGTGCTGTGGTTAGATCAGTCCACGTTTCTACTTGTGCCAATGATGGAAAAGACCAACCAGACTGTTATCAGTGAAAGGTGCAAAAGCCAGCATCCGTGATGGTATGGAGGTGCATCAGTGCCCACGGCATGGGTGACTTGCATACAGTGGTGTGAAAAAGTGTTTGCCCCCTTCCTCATTTCCTGTTCCTTTGCATGTTTGTCACACTTAAGTGTTTCGGAACATCAAACCAATTTAAACAATAGTCAAGGACAACACAAGTAAACACAAAATGCAATTTGTAAATGAAGGTGTTTATTATTAAAGGTGAAAAAAATCCAAACCATCATGGCCCTGTGTGAAAAAGTGATTGCCCCCCTTGTTAAAACATACTATAACTGTGGTTGTCCACACCTGAGTTCAATTTCTCTAGCCACACCCAGGCCG
>JAFFST010052868.1:189099-199263 GCA_022414735.1 Noturus placidus
ACATAATATACTCTAAATGTAATGCAGAACAATGTTATGTTATATGTATGTGTATCTGTGCCAGTGTTTGGAGCGGGCCATGAAGTTCTCCTTTAGTGAGTTTCATCTCTGGTACCAGCTGGGCTTGTCTCTCATGGCTAGTGGGAAGGTGAGATCTAAAACCAGACAAATCCAATCCAATTCCTTTAACACACAAGACACAGGCATATGCTGCATGCTGGAGATTTTCAAAACAGATTTTTTTTCTTTTGACTGTCACTAAAATGAATTAAAGGGCCCATATTTTACACTTACATGTTTTGTGCGTCAATTCTAAATCTGATTTCCTATAGCCTTAGACTGGCTGTTTATGTTCCTGTGACTTTAAGACTGATGTTGGAAAAAACTAAATTTCAGCCACTCCTTTGTGATTTCTGGAAAGTTATGCAAAGATACATTTGTTTCTCAACCACCAGGAATGGCACATCAGGTTAAGCCATTTACCCTCAGATATTCTGCATGTATAGCTCTATAACAACATGCTCTGGGCTAAATTGTCAGACAGTATGTAATTGTATTTATGGTAGTTACACATAAGCAATTTATAATCTTCTAACCTTGCAGCCTAGTTTCCATCTATAAACTAGTAGGTCTTGTTTACATAGTACCTCAAATTATTATTATTGTAAAGCAAGGGAAAATCTTGTTTTCCATAATATGGGTCCTTTAAAACTGGTTTAAACGGTAACAGCCTTGCTGAAGTCAGACTACCATTTAGACAGATAGAATTATAACGATAACAATATACATGCACTTATGTGCACATGTGTGTTTCTGTAGCTACAGTCGTGTGAAAAAAATAAGTACACCTCATGTACATTGTTGGGTTTTATTTAACATATTTGGACAAGCAAACATTTGATCCTCTTTGAAACAGTGCATATTAATACGTACTTATTGATACACTATCGGCAGCTGTGGCTCAGTCGGTAGAGTGGGTTGTCCACTAATCCACTAATCGTTTGCTATTGAGATCTAAAGAGTTCTTTAAGGCCTTTAAAAAAAAAAAGGTTGTGGATCTCTGAGTCTGGCAAGGGATTTAAAAAGATCTCCAAATTATTTTAAATACATAATTCCACTGCAACGAAAATAATCTACAAGTAACGCAGATTTCAAACGACTGCCAATTTGATTTGTCCAGGAGTGGCTGTCCCAGCAAATTCAGCCAAAGAGCAGGCCATCTGATGCAAAAAGAAGTCTCCAAGAACCCCAAAATTTCATCACAGGATCTACTAGTAAGTCTTGCAGCTGTTTGTGTCAAAGTGCATGCTTCTACAATTAGAAAGAGATTGCACAAACTTGACCTGCATGGGAGACATGCCAGGAAAAAGTCTTTGTAAGACTTCAGTTTGCTAATGTGCATATAAGCAAAGACCAGGCCTTTTGGAATAATGTTCTCTGGACAGACGAATGAAATATAGAGCTGTTTGGCCACAGTAAAGCAGACCAAAGACAGCTTTTCAGGAGAAACACCTCATACCAACTGTGAAGCACGGTGGTGGAAATGTTATGGTTTGGGGTTACGTCACTTCCTCAGTTACTGGACAGCTTGCATTCATTTATTCAGCTATGAATTCTGCATCATATCAGAGAGTGCTTGAAGATAAGTTGAGGCCATCTGTTTGAAAGCTGAAGCTGAACTGAAAGTCCTTGAAAGGACCTTTCAACAGGATAATGATCCTAAGCACACTAGCAAATCCACCAAGGAATGGCTCAAATGGAGTCTTATGAAATGGCCTAGTCAAAGCCTGGATTTGAATTCCATTGAAGTATTGTGGGGGATTTAAAACGGGCAGTACATGAAAGAAAACCCAAAAACATCTTGCAAATGAAAGAATATTTCATGGAAGAGTGGTCAAAAATCCCAGCAAGCCTGGTGGACAATTATGCAAAACACCTACAATGTTATTTCTGCTAAAGGGGACAATATTAGCATCTGAGGCCAAGGGTGTAGTTACATTTTCCACAGAAGAATGTCACATCTATTGATATTTCTGATCAATAGATGTGACATAATCATTTGAATAAATGATTGAAAATGTTAATTTTCCTTGTGGTTTTGTTCAAGTGTATCAACTTTATTAATAGACACTGTTTCAAAGAAGATCAAATGTTTGCTTTTCCAAATATTTCCATGGGGTGTACTTCTTTCACATGACTGTAATAGAGGCCAGGTGATATAAAATATTGTTATTGATGATGATTCTATATTTTACAACTACCTGGTGTTAAGAAACAGGACTCAAGACAGGAAGTAAGCGCAGGAGAGCAGTCTTTATCTTCCACATTTAACTAACGTAAACAGTTCTCCTTCAAGTAGAAACGAGACAGGAAACACTCCTCTAATTATGGCATGAACACTTCTAACTGTGACATGAACACTTCATTTAACTAGAGCATGAACACTTCATTTAACTAGCGCATGAACACTTCATTTAACTAGAGCATGACATAGACACTCTTAACTCTGGCAGGGCATAACCACCCTTAACTAGGCATTGCATAAACATCCTAGGCATAACGTAAACACTCTAACTATGACATGGCATAAACACCCTTAACAAGCCATAGTACAAACGCTCTTAACCATGGCATGGCACAAACACTCTTAACTGGGCATAGCATAGACTCTCTTAACTATGGCAGGGCATAAACTAAGGAACAGGAAAACAGACAGAGCATGGCAACATCACAACCTGGCAGCATTATTCATTCCATCGCCTTCTCTTTTAGTCCTTTCTCCACTTTACTTTTCTTTACTTTACTTTACGTTACGTTAATGCCACGCGATGTGCGCAGCAATGTGAGGGGTTTAAGTAACCAGTCTTTAGATTGCTGACAGCTGGCAATCTTGACACAGCTTGAGTGTTCATCCGCACTTCAATCACGTGCACGTGCGCACTCAAGCTGCTCGTACTTGTTATCGCCACAGCGCCGTCTGCCGGCGGTACCGTAACACTTGGATAGTAATGCTCAGGATCACAGAATAGTTTGCTGAGCATGAAAAGGGATGTAAATCATGCTATGCCCTTAAAAGTCACCAGAAATCAACCAAATTGAACACCTATAGGAGATTTTGGATTTATCTGTTAGACAGCGCTTTACTCCATCATAATTACACTAACTGACGGAATATTTTTTACAAGAATGACGTTCATTCCTCTGGTACTGTTCCAGAGACGTGTAGAAAGGCTCTGAGTGCACATTTTGGCTATGGCCCAATGTGACCTTACACTTAAATAAATATGTAAATATGGCTGTATGTACATGGAAAACAAAATATATTTAAATATACTATACTATTATAGTATACTGTACAAATATCATTGTATTTATTTTATAACAAGTCAATTCACTTATTATACATGAACTCACAAACAAAAGCAAATTGATAGTATTTACAGTACCTAAATAATATGATAATTTTATGTTTTTGGCAGCTAGCAAATCATATAAACCAGGGGTGCACAATAAGTCGATCGCGATCGACCGGTTGATTGCAAAGGAAGCGTTGGTAGATCGCCATTCAAAAAATAAATAAATAAATAAAATAAATGTTCGCATTGATGTACAGGACAGCCAGTCTGAGATCTCGTCTTTTCTCTCACCACGCGTGTGTGATCAAACGCACCAGCGCTAAAGACTAAACATTTTTCAGTCTTTTAAAGACAAAACCCAGCTCCCAGTGTGCACATTAATGTCAGTCTCCACGGACAATGCGCCCGCAATGAGGTCTGTGACCACACTGAGCTCCTATACACTGACGTGAGATGGGTTAGTAGGGGTAAATTCCTGCAGAGATTTCCAGAGCTCTGTCCAGAGATAAGGGAGCTTCTTTTTGCTGTTAAACATGCAGAATACTCCCAACTCAATGATGCTGGACTTGGCATTTTTAACCGACCTGACCAACATTTACATTTATTCATTTAGCAGACGCTTTTATCCAAAGCGACTTACAAATAAGTGCACACTCACACACCAATGGTAGCAGAGCTGCATGCAAGGTGCTAGCTTGCCATCGGGGGAAACTTAGGGTTCAGTGTCTTGCCCAAGGACACTTCGGCATGGGATCACCCGGGCCGGGATTCGAACCACCAACCCTACGATTAGTGGATTAGTGGACAACCCGTTCTACCGACTGAGCCACAGCCGACCAACATGTGACTAATCGTAGGGTTGGTGGTTTGATTCCGGGCCCATGTGACTCCACATGCCGAAGTATCCTTAGGCAAGACACTGAACCCCAAATCGCTCCCGATGGCAAATTAGCACCTTGCATGGCAGGTCTGCTACCATTGGTGTGTGAGTGTGTGTGTGAATGGGTGAATGAGACACAGTGTAAAGCGCTTTGGATAAAAGCGCTATATAACATGTTAAATGAGCTTAATTTGGAGCTGCAAGGAAAAGACATAACCGTGGTCAATATGATCAGCTCAGTTAATGCCTTTAAACGGAAAATGCACCTTCTGTCCTCAAAGCTGCAGCGCCATGAACTTCCAAAACCTTGCGTCAGAGCTGGAGATGCAGTGGAAGGCTTGTGTGCAGTTTAACATTGCACTGCACGGAGCAGATTGACAGCTGTCAGTCAGAGTTTGACAGACGCTTTCAACACTTTGCTTTACTGGAGCCAGTCGCTACTATTATTTCTGTGAGTCAGCCTTTTCCCACATGAAGATTATTAAGTCCAAATACCGTTCCACAATGACTGATCATCATTTGGAGGCCTGCCGGAGGCTGGTTACCAGCAGCTACTGTCCGGAATATGAACCCTGACTGATTCCATTCAGTGCAAATCATCAGAGTCATCAGTAATGACCAAAAATCTACTGAATTTTAGTGTGCCATAAGGGATCATGTAGTTATATATATATATGTTTCGCATTTTTAGTGTAGGTAGATCTTCTTGACTGGTCATGTTAAAAGTAGCTCGCAAATCAAAAAAGTGTGTGCACCCCTGATTTAATTCTCATGAACAAGAAACTTGAATGATATCTTAACAGAGTTACAGGATTTCAAGAACACCATATAACATGGTGACAAAATGACCATTTTCCCCTAAAAGAAAAATAAAATATTTATGTAACTGTTGTTGTGGTACAGAGCATTGATTGATTATCGACTGGCTCATGTAGACACAAAGTATTATGTTGATCCAGTTCTACCTGGAATCTTTTGTCTTTTCTTTTCCATCATCAAATTTTTCCTTACATGTAAACATACTAACTGACTGACTGCTTGCACCTGAACGGCACAACTGCCACACCAAATTTTCTTTATTATTAGAGCCATGTGGTTTCCATATATAATGTGTTTTGCTGATATATAGGCAAAACTGCAATTTCCTGGTTTTATCAGTCAATCACCATACTGGCCAGGCTTCTGTATGAACCAGAAGAGTCCATTTCAGCAGCTGAAAGTGGAGAATAACGACAGAGTTATTAAGATCAATAAGATCTTTCACTGTCACCTTATGTTGCAGAATGAAGGTGCAGTGTCTGTGCTTAAAGAATGCGCCAGGATGAAACCTCACGACCCCACACCACCACTGCTGGCAGCCAAAGTGTGCATTAATCAGCTGCACTGGGTAAACCACTAACACACACACACTCTCACACACACACACACACACACACACACACACAGAGAAAGAGAAAATACATGCTAGTATAATTTCCCTATGCCAAAGAATAGGCATTATGTAAACAACCCTATATAATGATGCCATACAATTACATTGGTTTTAGTACAGTATCCAGCACAAGCTCACCACAATGGATAACTTAATAAAGAACAGATTAATTCATATCTGCTGACGGAGGAGAGAGCAGGACATATATATAGAGTACAAGACATAAGAAGCTTAACAGTGGAAGCAGACTCCACTTTAGAAAAAGTGCATGAATTAATGATTAATGCCAGGCTACTCGCAGATCAAAAACTATAATTCTGCCAGTGACATGTTAGACGTTCAACTAAGGACACAAAGGCAACACCGGAATAATGAATTAAGGCAGCATTTGTATCATGCTTTGTCTAGAACCTCAATGTGAGTTGTTAGCCTGTTTTGATATGTAGCTGAAACATGGATCATTTTGCAATGTTGACATCACTAAATAATAAAGACATTTGTACGAGAGACGTGTATTTCTGTGTGCTTTATAGCTAGATGAAGCCGAGGCGCTTGCAAAGGGTGTGGTTGCTTTGGGTGAAGGAGCTGAGGAGTCCCTTGCGAGAGCACACCTGGCTATAGGACTGTGTTATAGTCTGCAAGCTTCAGACGGTAAATCTGTGTGTTTTCACTACAGTGATCGTCACTCACTGAGTCTTTTCAGTTCTGACTTATTCATCTTGCTCGATGTGCGCCCATTTTCCTTAATGTTGATGTTATGTCTGGTGTTTTGCCACTTATCTTGCAGTGATGCTGAAAGGTGAACGAGATGAGTTCAACAGAAGAGCTCTACATGCACTTCAGACGTAAGTTTAATAAGTAAGAGTGATCCATTTTGCTTATCTGGCTGAGGAAGGATAGGGCGGTGGTAGCTCAGGTGGTTAAGATGGTAGACTGCTGCTTGTAAGGTCATGAGTTCAAATCCCAGTATTGCCAAGCTTCCACTGTTGAGCCCTTGAGCAAGGCTCAGTTGTATGAAGACATAAATGTAAATCAATCTGGATAAAGGTGTCTACTAAATGTGTTTCCTCTTGTTCTCAGTGCTCATGCAATAGACCCCCAGGACACTCAGATTGCCCTCTATCTCGCCCTTCAGCTGGCGTTAGTGCGACAGGTAAGGCAGACATTCTGTCCAGGGTCATTTTCATGCTGTTTACTACAGCCAACCTTTTATAATACGATGTTTTCCACATTTTGGACAGTAACAATGTATCATGTCATGTTTATATGGAAAATATTGTGTAAAGATGGCTAATCTTTTGAACTGTATCATTTGAACAGTCATGTCATTTGAACAGTCACATAAAAAAACAGCAAATCTTATTAATATAAATCACTTTCTTTTATTATTATTATTTCTCAGTCAGCTCTATGTCTGCTTTAAGGCTGCAATTTTACAGCATGGCTGCTGATTGTGGTAATTTATGCTTGAATGATCCACATTGGTGCAAACAGGTGTGCAGTCAGAGTGACGTAATCATGGTTATTGTGGTAACGCTTTGGTGCTGCGTGACCAGCCATAATGCTGTTCGAACAGCCACTCTGTACAACAATACAGCAATATGTATAGTAGTGTTGCATCAAGTAACATTTCTAATGCGCTTTCCAAGTAACTGCCATGGAAACATTATTTGGAAATGCCCTTTTTCGTTTCTTCCTTTCCTCTCTGAAAGGTCTCGGCAGCAATGGAGCCTCTGCAGTTGGCACTGAATCTACGCAACGATGACCTGCACTCCTTACATCTGCTGGTGCTTCTTCTTAGCGCTCAGAAACACTACCAGCACTCCCTCGACACACTCAACCTCACCCTCAGCCAGTACCATGACAACTTCAAGTATGTGTTAATTCTAGCTGAGGGTGTATACATCTATAACTATAACTACTATAATTACATATCAGGTCATTCGGTTTAAAATGACTACCGTGTATAAAGATATTTATTCATCGAGTACTACAATTTAGATTGCTAAGCACAGAGCTTAGAATAACATTGTTCTCCCTTACATAACATGCATACTGTCTAAGAGTTTCCATTGTTTACAACAAAACAACTAGAGCAGCAAAACTGGTTTTATTGGATATCCATCTATTTGGTGTTAGCAGTTAATCTCTAGCACCACCCTTTAAAAAAAAACAAGATGTTGAATAGGATATTGTTGTTCTACGGCCACGTAGTGAACTGCCAGCAAACATGTTTTTTCATGTTTGTCCTTGAGCAACCTTATGGCTAGAATACTAATCTGTGCAGGGCCATGGTCTGGTGTTACAATGTCTTGATCCAGGTAGTGTGTGTGTATTTCTGTGTATCTGGAAGGAAAACCTGTAGATTTCAGCAGGAGAAGTGTCTCACTGGCTCCACATAGCAAATCAAGATCCTTATTTGAAAGGTCAGTTGTGATAAATGGAGTTTGGTTAGACAGATGCCGTTTTAAAGATTAGTTTAGCTGCAGAAAGGATGATAATAAACCAAAATCCTGAGTATGGTTTAGGGTGTTTACTGGACTTTGGAGTTCAAGAAGTGACAAAGAGGCATGATGAGGGACTTTCCTCATTGTAAACTACCAAGACAACACAAGTCAGGCTGGTATAATCAGTTTTGGTTTTTAAAATGGCTGTAAGCAGAGGAATCCGCCAAAATATAGCCGTCCAAAACAAAAGTAATGAAAGCAGGATCTCAGGTTGAAACCCTCCAGAGTCTCTCTCCCCTGTGCCAGTGTGAGTCACTTCTTCCTTTCCAAACACTTACTGTTCTCTAGGGGCAGATATAGTGCCTTTTCACTGGTTAGCAGGTGGTGATGAGCGATTATGGAACAATGATTACTAAGTCTGTAACAGTACGGGGCCTTTACGAGTGGAAACTACAACATGATGTTGCTTTGGTCGAAGTGAGTGATTCATCAGTGGTTACCATAGTGTCAGGAGTGGCAAACAGTTTCACTAGAGCTCATAGAGAAATATTAGCCTTACTGTTGTTCTCAAAGCACTGATATTTCCATGCTCTGCACATTTTAGCCATGTGGGGTCACTGTTGTTCTCTAGGGTTACAGAGGGACAAAGAGTGACAGGATGACAGAGGCAGGAAGTAAGTACGCCTAATGTAAAATGTCAATACTCTATAGAGGAATATTGAAGACTCTGTAAAGGACTGTTTAAAACACTATGTAGGAATATAACCGAATCTATAGTGGTAAATGTAGGACTGTATACAGGAATATTGCCTACTCTATAGCGGAATATTTAGGACTCTGTATAGCAGAGATAGAAACTCGAGTCTGTGGCTTGGACTCGAGCCACACTTAAGACTTGGACCCGTGAACAACTGACTCGAGACTTGACTTGGACTTGAAGACAGAGACTCGTGAAAAACACAAGTCATTTTGGTTTGGCATTCCCGATTACATTCTCTCTTTACTCGTTATGTGCTGCAGCAGCAAATATCACAACAATTCTTCTCTAAACACACCAAGCAAGCATTATTGTATGCATGTGTGACGCATCTGAAGGCACGTGTTCATCACGGAAAAGTGCTGTTATATAAATGAACAACAAACAATAACAATATAGCCAAGTCTTATGATAATCTTCATGTCATTTAATCTGAAAAGCCATCAATTAATCCAAAGGGAAGCTGCGGTTTTACACAGCTGTCAGGGGCTTGCTTGCATGTAATAGCTGCCATATGCGTATAATATCCAAGTTTACCAAGTTAAATTGCATCAGTACACGGGGGTTTTGTTACTGCAGGCACTCATTGGAAGACTACTAATGGCTAACCATCATTGCTTGAGAGCTACAGAAAACTATGGCAACTCAAATAGCTCAAAATACACTAAATGACAAACAAAATTAATCTTTCCTGAATTTTCTGTGGAAGTTCTGTTTTCTTGTAATTATAGGGAGAACTTTTGGATCAAATGTAATAGTTTGAAAGTAATAGTTTTTAAATTAATTATTTAATTTTCAATTAATGATTTAAGTAAAACCCGTTTGCTTTATTAAACATTTCTGACAATTCTAAAGACATTCTGTAGAAGTAATCAGTTTTAATATTTTAAAATTGATTTAAGCTCATACACTGTTAATTATAATAACTAGCTGAAATAAGTATTGCTAAAATAGAACAAAGACTTGAGACTTGACTTGGACTCCACCTCAGAGACTTGAGACTTGACTTGGACTCCACCTCAGAGACTTCAGACTTGACTTGGACTCCACCTCAGAGACTTCAGACTTTACTTGGACTCCACCTCAGAAACTTGAGACTTGACTTGGACTCCACCTCAGAGACTTGAGACTTGACTTGGACTCCACCTCAGAGACTTCAGACTTTACTTGGACTCCACCTCGGAGACTTCAGACTTGACTTGGACTCCACCTCAGAGACTTCAGACTTTACTTGGACTCCACCTCAGAGACTTCAGACTTGACTTGGACTCCACCTCAGAGACTTCAGACTT
>JAFFST010052868.1:220564-241174 GCA_022414735.1 Noturus placidus
TATATATATATATATATATATATATATATATATATATATATAGCCCATTTATTCCAGTTGGTCATGATTACCAGTGTCAGTGTTTGTTGAGTATTCCTAATGATATATATATATATATTATATTATTGTTTTTACTTTGGTTGGAACCAAATCCACAGGTCTTCAAAACCTGTACACCAATTAAGGTCTATGACCTCATGGTTTGAGATACATCTTGTTATTGTTTTTTTTTGGTCAGAATGTAGTTTCATGCCTATATGACATATATCTATATGATGTTGCATTGTAATCATTATATAATTGTAATGCAGAGTTACTGAAAATTAGTTTTAGCTCTCCTATTCAATATCATATGTAATATGGTAATATGGTAATAACACCAAAGTGATTATGACCTAACCATTTCAGTTTCAGCAACTATGAGACACTGTTATGTCAACAGACAACATTTAAGAAATATAGCTGTATACTGAGCTCTTATCATTATAATATAAATTATAATTATTATTTTGAAAAAAAAAAAGCTTTGCTGTTTAACCTTTGACAGGCCGCATGTCTTCCCTGAGATGATACCCTGTTGAAACCAAACAAAGCCCTAACATCCACCCTGATGACACCCAATAGGTGACGTTCACTCATTTCTAACTCATCTGTCAGCATTACAACAGCTGTCAGTCTGCCTCACATATACAATCAGCATGTTGCAATCAGCATAGTGCAACATTGTGAGACTTATCATTCAGAAAAATAACGAAGCAAAAGTATATCCTATACATATTGCCACTCTTTAATAAACACACCTGTTCTCATAGTAACTTACAGGAAGGAAGATAAGGCGTTGCGTGGCTGATCGGAACATAGCATGCCTGTAACAAAAGAAAAGGAGATGCATGTTGGAGAATGTGGCACAGTAAGGTAAGAGGTGGTAGGAATGAAAGGTTGAAAGCAAATTTGGATGGTGAAGAAAATCTTTAAACTATCCAGGATTAACGAGGAAGCTAGATTGAAAGTAGAGGAAATTCCATCTCACTTTTACAGGGACTAGTATAAAATGACAAACGTGCAGGAGCTCAAAAACATCTCCATACTTGCAAAGTAATTTGGGGACAAGCTTCTCAGTCACATTATAATGGCATGGAGAGAGGTCTATGTCCTGGAAAACACACGATCACATCCTTATCAGCGTTCATATTAATGTGAACAACAATGTATACGACTATGTAGTAATATTATTAATCCATGAAGAAAATACTGTATACCACTTAACTGTAACCCACTTTATCCCGGATGCCCGAGGTGTAGTTGTCGGGTCTTGGGCAGCTCTTAAAGGAGTAGGATGCTCGACGTCGGAGAGCTTCTTGAGTACAATCAGTGAAGCTGTAAGCTCCTAGCAGGAGCATTGTCCCGCTCCGCATACACACAATCCGGCTGTTGCGGCCTGTGTCCATAAACCCATAGGTCATTCTCACAGGTCTGAGGCTTGCCTCCTCTATGAAATCACAAATGTGGTAACTGCCAGGGAATGGCGTGTTCTAGAAAAGAAGGATGGAGTGTGACAAAAAAGCATTATTGCACACATGTATATAAAACTCTGGGCTGAAAGTAAAATCTGACACTGATAACTGATAGCTGAGGGACATATTGCAGCAAATATAAACACATTAGGCCACAATATTGTAATTCTACGTCTACGTAGTATTATTACTAAGATATGGTTTGAACACTTGATGTGACATGCCTACAGCATTATTTTCACAAAATATATTGGAGCACGCAGAATGGTTTGATTGAGAACAAACATTATATGGTATTTTTGAGGTTGCCCCAAACAGAAGTGATTTAGTTATTTGAAAATGGTGCATTTACATACTGTATGCAATTTAAGTATTACAGAGCCCAATATCAATTAACATACAATTTATTGGGTAGTAAGATGCCTCTGAATTAAACCTTGTCACTTCATTCAATGGGACTAGTTCGTTGCAGGAGTAGAAGATATGACCTACCTTAACTGTGTCCTTCCACCAACCACTTCGGTTAGTAAGATTTCTCTCATCAGTCAGTTCTTTCTCATGAATCTGAAGAAACATGTCAGAACTGCCAGACACTAAGCATCTCAGTCCAAGGATTTTTGTTTACAACCGTACCAAAGCCTTTCAAGCTTGCCCTGTAACATAATAACAAGCCTACCCACACTGAAGCTGTTGAACATGAAACCTACCGTCTGTGCTCCTTTATTGCTGTGATGAGGGATGTCTCTTATTATTTTTGTAACCTTGCTGTGCCTTTTTCCTGTCATGGCTCCAGCTCTTTCTGCAACACTGGGGATCTTTGTCATCGCACGAAAGAGACACCTTCCTTTCACCCGTAACTGTTGCATAGGTACGAAAAAGAATCAGCAGGTGTTTAACTATTAATAAAGCCACTGGATGTGCATGTGCATGGACAATTTTTGGAGCCATGTTCTAATGCCTCACACATCCAGGGTCGGGGATTTGATTCCCACCGCTGCCCTGTGTGTGCAGAGTTTGGGTGTTCTCCCTGTGCTGCAGGGGTTTCCTCTGGGTACTCTGGTTTCCTCCCCCAGTCCAAAGACTTGCGTTGTAGGCAGATTGGCATGTCCAAAGTGTCTGTAGTATATGAATGGGTGTGTGAATGTATATGTGATTGTGCCCTGCGATAGATTGTCACCCCATCCAGGGTGTACCCCGCCTTGTGCCCCATGCTCCCTGGATCGGCACCACGTGACCCAGTAATGATAAACGGTATAGAAAACTGATAGATGGATGGATGTCATCACATATACAGTGCTCAACACTAATATTGGCACCCTTGATAAATATGAAGGCTGTAAAATCTGTCTTCATTGTTTAACCTTTTGATCTTTCGATATTATCAACAGAAATTAAATGAAAACCTGACTGCCTTTGCCAGAAAGCTTAAAATGGACTATGGTTGGATTTTTCATCAGGACAATGATCCAAAACATACATCAAAGTCACCACAAAAATGGTTTACTGACCACAGAATCAAGGTCCTGCCATGATCATCCCAGTCCCACTCCTTGAAGAGGAGAGTCCACCAGCATGGACCTCGACATTTGAAGGCTCTGGAGAGATCCCTTGCCATGTATTCTTCAATCCAGGCATTATAGGAGAAGACTCAGAGCTATTATCTTGACAAAGGGAGGAAGCACAAAATATTAACTAAAAGGGTGGCAATAATTGATGCACACCTACATTTAACAAAGATTGCTCATATTTACCAAGGGTGCCAATATTAGTGGAGGGCATTGTAGATGTGTGATGTAATCTCAAACACAAGCTAATCCCTATCGACTTTGTTAATTAGGTACAATCCTATAACAGAGCTAAATCTATTATGTGACACTTCCTAATGCCGGAATTCTCTTAAATTTTAACAGATTATAGCACAATATAATAATGTTTTGTCACAATATGTTCAGTAGACATATTAGTAGATATACTATTTTTCTATTGATTCAATTCATATGGATAATATTGATTAGAAAACTTTTAAGCCATATTGGTTCTTGTAGCAACATGTAATATAGTACAGTAATCAATGTGTGTGTTAATTTTGTGCACTAGACCCATGAGGATGCACCTTGCATCATCTCTCTTCCCCTAGCTTCTCTGGGTGTTTGAGGCAGAATGTTCTACTCTGTTGCTAAGCTACATGTAACACTTGTGACCAAGTAGCTACAGTGAGCTCTTATTGCCCTACACTGTAGTCACCCTATTTCTTGTAGCAATGAACGTTCACACACACACACACACACACACACCCAAAGCACATGCTGTTTTAGTGCCCTTGTGGATTGTTGCCATTTTAGATCCTCTGTAGTTTCCACTGTAAGTGAAGAAGTTGTAATTGTTTGGGCAAAGAATATCCCCTTATTATAATATAAATTCATAGAGTTTTATCAGCCTTCATCAGCTTAGATACTTCCCAAGAGCACATGATTAAATATCAATTCCCATTTGATGAGAAGTGTTCTATGTGGAGCATGAGGAGAAAAGGTTGAAAGGTGTCTGGGTCAAATGAATTTCTACTATAACTGAAAAATTCCACCTGAAATCTGATTGATTGGGTTAATAATCCATGGGTTTCCACAAGTTACATCCACCTTTTGGTGTTGTCAAAACAAACAGAGCAAAACACAAAAGGATGACGTGTACCAGGGTTGTCTTTTAAGAGTACTTTAATGAACGTTTAGTTTGCTTTGACAAGGAGGCCGTACCCTCAATCCTATCCTGTGATTACACATAGTAATTTGACCAGTTGACTCAGAGATACATTGTATGATGATTTACAAATGAACAATTTCTACTACAATTATTGTAAACATTCTGGTTGATGCAAGTGGATTGAAACTACTATTAAAAAAAAAAAAAAAAAAAAAAAAAAAGAAAGAAAAAAAAAAAAGCCAAACCAAAGAAAAACCCCCAACCTAAAAGTAATTAAAATAATAATCAGTTCAGGGATGCATAATGGCCAACATACTGAAGAGCTTCGAGTTCTCAAGGGCTTAAGGATGCTCTACAAACAAAGAAACCTTTCAATTCTGGGTTGTAAATTTTATTGGAAAACAAAAATATACAACTTGGAATGGATTATTTGAGGCATGACAATGATGTTAAGCTGTTTAAAAAAAAAAAAAAAAAGAAGAAAAAAAGAGAAAGAAAACAAAAGTGAAAGTGAATAAACCATTAAAAAGCATCATAAGATTCAAACAAGTTCTCTGGTACAGAACAGCAGATACAAAAAGAGTTTATGTACGAGTATCTAGAAGATACACCCGTGTCATTTTTTTGTGTTTTTTTAATATATATTTTTTTCCATTTTGCAGTAGTGCAATGCTGATAAATTTCATATATATTATATACTTTGTCCATAGTCCATGCAGAGTTACTCCTCTACATTGTTGCCCCGTCAACGTTGTTGCCTAATGGCAAGCCAGCTGACAGGTCTCTGCTCTTGCTACGCATCGGGTGGGGGGCAGACAGATGTGACGTGCAGGGTTTTGCGCGCCACCGCCCCCGTATCGCCGCAACAAGCACCTGATCGTGTAACCGCACCGTCACTCCAAAAAACACGATGACAGCAAAAGAAAGGGACATGAGGAGTTAGATCCTATGCAGTTTACATGCAGTTCCTTTGGACAGCCGGGAGGAAGAGGGGGGACTTAACGTTTTACAGATAAATTAAACGAAAAAAGGCAAATTATTTATAGGAGAGAAAGAGAGAGAGGATCTGTACAGGGCTTTCACTTTGCCGTCATCATCTGTACAAACTCTGTGGAGGAGACAGATAAAAAGAAATTTTAAAGTTATTAATCTCTACAGAACACGCACTGCCAGATTATATCTACACATTGTACATCTAAGTGAGTCAGCTGGAACGTAACAGAGTTCTACAGAAAGCTTCTTGTCCATGAATCACCACAGGTGTGAAGTCAGACTCACCTTCGTAGTTCACCTGCCCGTCTCCATCAATGTCTGCTTCTCTGATCATCTCGTCGACCTCCTCATCAGTTAACTTCTCTCCCAAATTTGTCATCACATGACGCAGCTCAGCAGCACTGATGTATCCGTTCCCATCCTAGAACAGAGAATTTTGGGTCACAGAGGGTTCTCGGGTGATTAACCAGTACGGCTCACTCGTTTTGTTTCCAGGGTTAAAAAAAGAAAAAAAAAAAAAAAAAGAAATCTTTACCTTATCGAAGACACGGAATGCTTCTCTGATCTCCTCCTCGCTGTCTGTGTCCTTCATCTTCCTTGCCATCATGGTCAGGAACTCAGGGAAGTCTATCGTCCCATTTCCTATGAAAAGAAGCAGTTATAAAACCACTAAGTGCTTTTGGTTCAGATGACCAAAAAGACATGTGTGTGTGTGTGTGTGTTAGTGTATGTGTAAAAAAAAAAAAAAAATTTTACTTACCATCAGCATCTACTTCATTAATCATGTCCTGCAGCTCAGCCTCTGTTGGGTTCTGGCCAAGAGAGCGCATGACAGTACCCAACTCTTTGGTCGTAATGGTGCCATCTCCATCCTTGTCAAAGAGTGAGAATGCCTCTTTGAACTCTGCGAATAGGAAAAGGACAAAAAAAAAAAAAAAACAAGTCTAAACTCTCAAATACATAAAACGCAGAGGTAAGCCCAGCTCATTAGGAAAGGTTTGTCAGCAGACTTGCTCCTGACAAGTAACCAAAACTGGTCAGTGGAAAATAAATACATTCCATTAGAGTACTTTAACAGTGGTAAACCAAGCCAAAACAGTATAGTTCTCATCCAAATGCAACAACACACTGTGAGTGCACCAGTTACCCAATCAGCCGCATAGTTTATAATTCTTGTCATTAATCTAAGAGAATATTTGGACAGGTTGAAGAAGACAGACGGTACACAGACGACAGACACATACAGCAAAGAGTAGCAGGAGTGGAGAAAGCTGAGGGACCTGAAGTCACAGCATGAACCACAACAAACCGTGGCACAAGACAGCATCTCAGCACTACGATAACCATAACTTCCACCTCCAGTTTCAACATGCATTAGTCACACACTAGTGTGTGCCTATGGTGGAGGATGGGGAACAAAATCCAACACTGCAACTCTGCCTCACAGCAATGAAACATCACTGCAAAAATCAGTGTTATGCAACAAGCATACATTACAGCTGGGCCACTAAATGTTACTTATTGGATTTCCCCCATCATAAGAAGGCAGTCCCCCACCCAAGCTGAACATACAGCAACAAAGCTGGCTTCAACAACTCGGTGCAGATCTGAGTGCTGACCCGCAACTCCACTGTCTCAGAGAATCTTCACAAGAAGTCATAACCAAAAGATCACCTCATTCTTCTGTACAGCACCAAACCTAGTTCAATATTCAGGGTGACCTCACTCTGTTCATAAGCCATTGAACCTTGGTCCATACAAATCCAGAACCTAATTTCACTGAACTGACAGGATATTATTTTGTGACTTCACAGGTCCACGATTCTCCTCCCCACCCACTTTTATTTTTTTTAACCTTACTTAGCAACATGGAAACACAGCTGTGACCTCACATCTCCTGGGACACGCACCAACATTTGTGGCCATGTCCCAACAGGCAACCCACCCTGACTTCACCGTCACTACGGAGACAGACCACTGCGACCCAAATGATGCTTTGTGGGTGTAGATTTTCCACCGTGACCATCCTTCATTCGCAATTAACGGCTTGAATGATGGGCCTGATAAGATGAAGCCATAAAAGCCCACAACGTATAATGCAGACAGACAACTGAGTATTCCAAGTTAATATTTTGGGCGAAGGCATATCTCTCATACAGCCAAATTAGGGACAAAAATGCAAGGCAGGCCACTTACTAAAAAAATTTTAATAAAAATAACACCAAGTGACTTGAAGACTTGGGGGGGGGGAGACGGGGGGAGACGTTCAGACTTGATACGCTGCTACTCTAACATTCCAAATATTACTCGGTGAGACGAGCGCTGCAAGAAAAACGGAGTCATCTTGTTCAAACGAAATAGGAGTAGCCATTTCAGCCAGAGAACGAGTGGACACACCCTAGCCGTTCTTCGACCTTCTCTCCTACAGTCCAATGTGCGCTCAATTATAAAAACACCAAATATAAAAAATAAAAGATAAAAGGACAGGAAGAGACTCCTTTCTCTGAGTGTGTACAAGGCGCAGTCATCACTGCAGCAATAGTAGCTCATCCAATTCATTTAAGGCACTGCCATAAAAGGGAAAAGCATAAATCCAACGCAGAGAGGGAGAGAGAGGGAGGGGTGGAGGACAGAAAGAGAGGAAAGCGCGGAGATATCCACGGCGGCAGCCACGTGCACACGCTTACCGGCAATCTGCTCCTCTGTCAGCTGATCGGCCTGAAAGGGAGAAAGAGAGAGAGAAGAAACAATATGTTTAAACCTGCTTCAGATTCAAATCACAACACTTCCAAGGGGCTCAATTATATAATAACATTTTTTAAAAGGATCCCTACTAAGTATAGAGTGTACTATACAAGCTGTGGAAGGCAGTTAGTTAATATCTCGCGCTAGTAAACGACATATCCGACACGTGGAGAATAACAGAGGAATTAGAGATCGAGTCCTGGACGTGACACGCTCGATAACTGGACCCGCGCCGGAAAACAGCGCAGTCTGCTGCAGCCAGTGGCGCAGTAACACTCCTCCGGCCAGGACGGCTTTATTCACTACTAGTAGTGCCTGCAGGATGCTAGACATCCCAGACGAGTTCACATCATTAATCTGCACGCGTAAAAAGCTGTATGTCCGCCCATACGCGACAATAAAGTCAAGCAAGACTGCACAGCAATGCGTCAGTGGGCAGAAAATTATCACCGCGATCATTACGGGTGCCATTTTGTAAATCCGTTACACTGTAACAATACAATTAATAGGCTATTACACGCACGCACGCGCGCACGCACACACACAGGAATAACCTGTGTAGGTGAGGGAAGCAGAGTCTACTCAATGTTGCAGGTTAAAATGAAATTAAAAAACAAGCATGCTTGTCTAGAACAATATACAATTGCCTTACAAAAAAAGGTTAAACCGTCTACTTGTACAACATGATCA
Organism: Noturus placidus; assembly: GCA_022414735.1. Taxonomy (NCBI): domain Eukaryota; kingdom Metazoa; phylum Chordata; class Actinopteri; order Siluriformes; family Ictaluridae; genus Noturus; species Noturus placidus. Next base: position 229,204 of record JAFFST010052868.1, read on the forward strand.
CCATGGAAACAGAAATAAGGATTTTTTTTTGTGCGCAATATGTAGCAGTTATTCTCAAGGAAAAGTCCAAATGAGAAGGAATGAAATTATATATATATATATATATAGTGTCTGAAAGACAATATGACAACTATTTCATTTTACACGAGACAACATTGTAGCATTAGGGTAGCGCCATTATAACTTACCATAGCGCTGTTTAATGAAATGTAGTTCCACAAGTCCAAGGGGTTCGCAGCTGGCAAACAAACAGGATGCAATAGAAGAGTGCCTGGCGCGCCTTTAAGGGTCGCTTTGAAACTCCGCCCAGTTCTCGCTGCGTCCGCCAGCACACTTCCTTCTGGATCACAAAGGATGGTCGCAAACGCTCACGTTTTCGTAGTTTAACGATGCAATACAATTCAACTTGAATTCCATGTGATTTCGCGTAATATTAGCTATAAACGTGTGCGAAAAAAGCAAGCATAGGTATGCGTTTAGAGTGGGAACTAGCTCCCGGCGGAGTTATACATTCTGCTATTGTGTGATTCGTCGGGCGCAGCACAGCACGTTGTAGTGAGCAAAAGACGCTCCTGATTGGTGCGCTCGTACCTGCAATGCGTCACTCGCGCGGAGCTTCGGTGGTGCATTCACAGTCAATCTATAGGCTGCATGAAGCGCCTCAGCCACAGCATACACTCTACATGGACGTGGCGGGACAGTTCACATCATATGTCCGGAAAACCACTCGTTGAAATAAGCTGCTGTACACTCAGGATGTGAAAATGTTTATATTTCCCATGTTTACGCAAACATTTTGCACGAATGCCCAAAGAATAACCAATTACAAGACATATCTGATGAATTATCATGAGGTCTTAAATGCCTGAGAGCATTAATTATGACTGCACACTTGAGGCTATCCATGCATATCCATTGCATAATCTTTAAAACTGCACATTTGGGTGTCCATAAAATGATGAATGCTTTATATTGGATATAGTACTGGATTAAATGAATCAAGCAGTGTTTGTGTAGTGCAATTAGTTTTTAATTTCCTGCATTTGGCAATGCTGGCCTGTGGGATGCTGCTCTCTGCCCATGCAGTCAGTGATGGGGTGGGGACTGGGACTAGAGCAGATGTCAGCAAAGAGATGAAGTGTTTAAAGCTGTATGTGAATCTGTTCTTCCAAAATAAACTGAAACACCAGGTTTAGGTTAATTCCCAGCAAGCATTTTATGTGGCATTGCGGAAGCATTCATGACATGAGTGTGTGGATGTGTGATGTGTCAGATGTGGTCTGTGGACTAGCAGCAGCAGGCCTGTGGGCTTACTGTGCTCTGAGGAGTCAGCATTATCTGCTGCTGTGAACCTCCATGCTTCACTGCACAGATTTCTCTCTCGCACCCACCGGCCACCTGTCTCTGTACAGAACTCAGTGTCCAAACAGGTGAGAGTAAACACTAAGGAATCATTCAGTCCCTGTATAGTTCAGCCTTAAGCTCTGTTTACATTTTATTCAAACAATATTCTCATACACACGCATAAACGACAACTGCAAAGTTTCTGGTGCATTGCATGCCATAGTCGTATAATCACAGCGCTCACGTAATTCACAGGTAAAAATGCTCACAGGTGCATTTATTCAGTGAAGATATTGAAGCTCTTGCCACATGGTCTCCTTCTCACGAAGACAGGAAGCACAACATTTACACCTTACACCGCACCCATGTTCAAATGTAGCTCTAACTTCCTACTGCTAAAACTAGGGGGTTTATCTTACACTATAGGAAATAAACGCATAAGGGTGAGACTGGTATTTGCTCATGATGGTCTTCCAGAGTGGAGATCAGTCACTCAAATATGGTCATGGATATTATTATGAAATGCAAGAATGAAATATCATACAAACCTCTTTATGTTAGTCACAAAGTGTAAAAGGCTTCTTGTTATATTTTAATGCAGGTATGGAAAAGATACTGTTTGACATCTCAGTGTGATATGTCAACATCTACAATGGTCTTCATGCAAACTGAATAGTTTGTATTACTTATTTACTTGGACCTGTTGATTAATCAGTTCATGAATTTTATTTTGGATCCACCAGCTAATACAAAGTGTAGTAGTGATGGATTTTGTCCTTTGGACCCCATTGCACCATGGGGACTTTTTCCTGATTGAGCATGATCATAAATCAGAGGTTTCTAGAACATTGCCTTCCTGGTATACATTTCCAGGATATATAACCCTGAATCCAAGTTCTGTGATCTTAAGTAGCTTGTAACTGAGTACGGTACACATCCCTTTGTGTTTTTATACACATGTTCCTATTTCTATGCCTATATGCACTTAAAGAACATTTGCAGGTCTCTGTTGAGCTGTATGCTTTCTGAGTTGAGTTGTAGGCTGTCTGAGATGGTCATGAAAGGGCTAGTGATGTGTAAAGAATTGCAGCGTTTCATCTCAGTTTATGTAACATGTGCTAGCATGACTGTTTATGCAGTACACATACATTAATCTCTTCTGTATGATGTGCTTGTCCTTGTATAGTCCTGGAAGAAAAATAAGATTAATATACTGTATATGAGTTTGAGTGTGAAGGAAAATGTTCATGTCTATGCTGTTCTAAATACATTCTGTTCCTGAAGTGACTCACTCTCTTCTGCTCTCCATATGTATTTATCCATTCTCTGCTAGGCTCTAGTCTATTGGAAGGCATGTCTGAATGTGCCACTGCAATGGGAAACAAGTCTGTGTTTGCGTTAGAACAGTACAGAAGACAGAGTAGACAATGTTCAGGTTAGGGCAAGTCCAGGAGATAGGCAGGGTTAGACATTGCAGATTCCTGCCTTCTAGTGTGCATGTGACCCCATTCTGCAGAGGATGCTGCTGATGTGTCCTCATACGAGGGAGCATTGAGAATTGGGAGAGAGAGCAGCTCTAAGCTGGTTCCTCTAATCACGGTCACCTTAGTATGGACTCTTAAATGCCCTTTCCCCCTTTTGTAGATGCGGCTGCTCTTAAATGATGCTGGAGTCAATGAGGTTCAGATTCACAAGTGTAAGCAGAGGTCATGCCATCTTTAATATATGAGGCCTCAAAATGAGCAGGGGACAGGTTGGTTTTCACAAGTCTTGGGTGAGACCGTGCTACAATACATTGCCGTTGTTTGTAAGTGGACATGGCTGCGCTTAAGCTCCTAAATGGCATTGTCTATGTAATTTTCGACTAGTAACAGCAAGTATATGTAAACTATATGCATATTCCAACAAAATGTGTCTACTTCTCTAAATATTCTCCACATTGGCTAACAATCAGAATGGTTCGGCAAGGTACAAAAAGTGTCTGATGTCAGATACAAGGCGGCAGATAGAGCACCAAAATTTGGCCAAAGGTTTCCACAGATGATGTATGCAGATAATAATCTTCTGACATGAAAGAGCTTTTTTAGACCTTAGCAAATTTATGGCTTTACAGCTCTATAATGGTAGCCTGCAGAGCGCGAAGTCCAGTAGCATGCTAGTGCACATAGCAAGCTGTTAAGTACCATTACTGCTCTTCAAACTGGTTGAGCTTAATATTGATCTTTCATGTAAAAACCAAAAGAGAGAATTCATGTGTGTGTGCGTGTGTGTGTGTGTGTGTGTGTGTGTGTGTGTGTGTCTGAATATGAAGGAAGGAATGTGTGTATGCACATGCAGTGCCCTGCCCTTGACCCCTTTTCCCTGTGTGGGACTTTCTCTGCAGTGCAAGACTGCAAACCACTGATGATCTAATCTTGCAGGGAAGAACACACACACGCTCCCACACATGCACGCACACACACACACACACATACACACACGCACACACACTCCCACACATGCACACACACTCTCAGCACAGCCATGCTGCATAAGCATTAAGACCAAGAGCTGCAGACGTTGCAGGTGTCAGGAGATTGACTGCTCCTTTCCACAAACACTGCTGCATGCTGCCACACTGTGCTCAGATTTGGGAACTGCGCTCAACGTGATTGAATCATCTTTAAAGGAACTCTTTAGCATTTTTCAACCTTATCGCCACCTACTGCATCAGTTGTGTATGTGTGATTGTCCCAGAAAAGAATTTTTTTCGTTTCTGTGTACTGAGAAAAGAACACTTTAAATTTACTAATAATGGAAATCTAAGCAGCTAAGTGAATTTCTCCAATAAATGTTTAAAATACACAGATTTCTCACTAGAGCTTCTATTTTTAATATTTCACCCAACTTTCAATATACAGTAAAAAGCTATTCCAGTTCTAGAAACTGAGGCATGTCCATGGATAATTTGTGAAACTTACATAAACTCTGTTGATTTACACTGTTCACACAATATCTCTGAAAAGAGGGATTATACAGATTTATAGCTGAATTTTACTTAAAAATACTTAGTTTTTTTTAGGAACTTGTGAAATGTTCTACAAAAATATGTATTTATTTATATAACATTCATGATTATTAACTGTATCAGCAAATGTCCTTTCAAAATTACATCAAATAAACAAATAAATGACTATGATAATTGCATTTACTGCATATGTCCAACAGAATAAACAGAAATTAGGTTAAAACATTGCAACATTGCAATAACTGCAAGAATTAAATGAAATGAGCGTATATTTAAATGTATTATATATAGGGTCAATGGACAAACATTGCGTATATATAGATATTTTATGCAGTACATCAGTACATGCCTGCATGTGTAATTAATCTATTTTACTTTTGATTTTACATTTGAAGTGCACAGTTTGAAAAAAAAAAAAATAAATAGCAGTCATTAATATTTGATAGATATTTCATTTTATATATTTATCTTCTCTTCCTCTACATACATACAGCTGCAGTCATGAGTGCAGGTAGCAGAAACGGGACAAACTAGATTGCGAGATTTGTTTCTGGGTGTGATGTTGTCAAGGATACGTGGGCTGCAGTGGCTCTTGTAGTGCAGGGCAGGATTGCTGTGGTTGAAATGAGAGCTGAAATGCTCCTGTACATAATCTGGCAGTAAGTGAGGAATTCTTAACATGAAAAAACAGAAAGAGGAAGAAAGAGGATTTAAAACCCTGAATATATATATATATATATATATATATATATATATATATATATATATACACACACACACACACACACTTGTTCAATATTCCATATGGTCAGTAGTGGCACATTCTATACAAACTAATTTGATGTTCATTAAGTGTCCCCATTGCAAGCAATTATCAGAGCACATATTAAAAACATATACAATGGATTAACTCTGCAGGGGAAAATACAGTATATGTAGGTGTGTAGAGTATATCACTGTGCCAGATGGACAGTGAAATACTGTCTTATAGAGTTATTATAGCTACATATCAGTTCGTATGTATGGAGAATATTTCATGGCAGATAGAAAAGCAAACACAATGGGGGAAACCTGAAATACAACACATTTGCATTTGTGACATGAAGACAATGTGCCAGCATAACTGGATTGCTCTTATATCAATTTATCTCTTCAGTGAAAAACAATTAGCAAGATCTTGTTTTTTTCTTAACAAATAATAATGTTGACTTCAAATGCAAATGTGAATATACAGTCTTTTCCTGTTGCATTGCATTTCACTTTCACCAGTGCATCCCAGCTGTGCCACACTGTCACACTGTCCAATCACAACCCTACGCCATACTTTGGGACATGATTCCAATCTGGAATGCTTGAACGTCTTTATATTTTACATTGATTTTTCATTCCTTTCTCATTGAACCCTAAATCACAAAGTTTTAAGAAAGGTATTTAAATATTGATTAAAAAAATACTTCACAGCAGGACTAATGCTATCAAAATTTTAATCTTATTTTCAGTGAAGTTGAATCTTCAGACATCAGAAAGGAGGCATGTGTGTATATTCTTAATGTGAATAATAAATAAATTAATTAAAAGCTCTCACATGTACTGGCAGTAGGCATGGCTGTTCTGCTCTACTCTGTTTATTCCAGGCATCTTGCTGAGTAAGTAACATATTAATATTACCATCTACTGGATATTTCAGGTGAACATGTTATTCACATTCAAGATATTACAAGATATTTCCTGATATTTACATCTAGATGTGTTAAACAACTTAGAACATGCCACCTTTTGTTTGAACTCACCCATTTTTCAAGTGATCATATAACAATATTGTAACATGTGACCAACAGGTGTTTCTTGTTGCCCAGGATTGTTAGATTGATTGTTTAAACATTTAATATCTCTGCATGTCTACTCTTGGTTTGAGCCCTGGTTTTTGCCTGTAAAGACTGCATTTGTTGTTAAAAAGGATAAACTATCATGAACACCAGATAGCTGTCTATGGGAAAACAGCAAGCCTTTTTGAATCTGGGAAAGAGGGGAAATTGATGACATCAGAGTCATTGAATTCATTTGTAAACAATACTTCTCACTGTTGAATGGGATATTTCAAATTGTTTGGAGATGTCCTTATAACCCTTATCAGATTTATGAGCAGCAACAACTTCTTCTTTGAGATCATGGCTGATGTCCTTTCTTCTTGGAGTGATGTAGACACACATCAGAAAGCCAAACTGCTAAATATTCTGCTTTTGTAGCAGTAGTCACACTTCTTGATGATTAATTAATATTGCACATTTCATTAGTAACACCTGGTAAATGTACAATTATGGTACTCTGTGTGTATTTGTGTGTGTGATTAGCTGATCAGGAAGTGCAGTGTGCTGTGTGTATGTCCCACTCACTCTCCAGTGACAGTTTTCCTGTGACAGCAGCAAAAGAAGGCCAGAGCAGCCAGCAGCAGCAGAAGGAGGAGCGGGATACTGATGCCCAGGGCCAAACCAAGAATAAGGGTCTTATTATCTTCTCGAGTTTTATCATCTATCACACTTGGTTTATTATGAACAGCCTGGTCTGAGACAAAGAAACAAGTTCACTATTACTCTTTGGTTTCATAAATAGGGTCTGATTTTTTTTCTTTGCAAAAACAGCAATACTATTTCTTGATTAAGACATTATTACAGCTACAAACAACAACTTTGCACTTTTGTAAAATAATAGCTCCTACAATAAGTACTTTTTAAAAATAATAGCTAATCTTATACTCTATGATCGGAAACATGACTTTCCTTAACGATCTTACCTAAAATGCAAGACTGTGCCTCTTTAATGTCAGTGCCATTACACACACATCTGTAGCCTCCATAAGTGTTGTAACACACAGCTGAATGTGTACATACACTCTCATTGGTGTGGCACTCATCTAGGTCTGAGAGAACAGCAGAATTATGTTAGATAAACAAACACGAAACACGAAAATCTAGTAATAATGGGAGTGCACAGATGTGTTTTTTATAGTGCAAGCCATTTTACGCAATAACAAAAAAACTCTTTCACCTCCTACATAGGCTGATGTGATGCTGTAGTAGTGACCGACTCGGTTTAGGTAATCCATGATGTACCAATGAGGAGTGTCACTGGATACATTGATTCTGTGCTCATTCCCTGAGTTAGGTAGGACTATTTTGGCACTGTAAAATTTATTCTGGAAACCCATAGAAAGAATTTGCTCCAGCTGTAGAAGAATGAATTATTACAGTCATTAGTTTTATGATGCATTCCAGATGCTGTTGCCTTGATAATGAGATATAATGTTTTTCTGAAATCAATCCAAGTTACAGTGGGATTAATTAGGCTTTGAAAACATGAAACTAGACAGAGTGAATAGAAAGTCCATTCTGTCTTTCATTCCAGAGAAAACCTCTTAAGGTACAGAAACAACTGAGACTCTGATCACAATTCAGGCTGTACTCCACCCCTCAGGTCTGTTCTCACCTGTTTCATTTGCTGTTGTTCAGTCTTTTGACTGCTCCAGGTAACAGAGACATTAAAAATGTTCCACCCTGAAAACAAGAGGCAAAATATTATATTTTAAAAAATAGCACAGTATAGCAGCTGCTCAGGTATTCTATAAGACTTAGGTCTGTGACATACTTCTAGGAAGTTTGGCAGTATTAGTGTTTTTTAATTGACATCACAATGGTGAGTATCATTATCAACTACTATTTTAGTTCTTATAGTAATTGCATTTTTTATTTATTTATAATCATAAGCGTAATTGACTGGTCATTTGAATTGAAGGGGTTTAAAATGATTCCATGTACCTGGATGTCTTTCTTATATCTCAGTGGTTGCTGGTAACTTTTAAGATAAGGAAAGCACAGGTGTCTGTTATTGAAGTATATACCAATCAGCCATAACATTAAAACACCTGTCTAATATAGGGTAGGTCACTCTTGTGCCCTCATAACAGCTCTGACTCCACAAGACTTCTAAAGGTGTGCTGTGGCTCTGGCACATTTCATGTGGATGTTATGGTAGGGCACAATATCCTGCTGAAAAAGGCCAGGACACAAGGTTTCCCAGCAGAACATTACCCTGAGCATCACACTGCCTCCACCGGCTTGCCTTCTTCCTATATTGCATCCTAGTGCCATCTCTTCTCCAGGTAAGCGATGCACTTGCATCCACATGATTTAAAAGAAAATATAATTCATCAGACCAGGCCACTTTATTCCATTGCTCCATGGTCCAGTTCAGATGCTCACATGCCCATTGTAGGTGCTTTTGGCAGTGGACAGGGGTCAACATGGGCACTCTGACCGGTCTGCTGCTACACAGCCCCACAGATAGCAAGCTGCAATGCACTGTGTGTTCTGACACCTTTTTATCAGTTTTTTTCTCAAACAGTTGTAACTCATGAGTGCTTGCATGGATTCGCACAAAATTTGCATATTGTTCCACATAATGCATTTGCAAATAATGGCATATACTCCTGACCTACGATTCTGAGGTCATATGCAAAGATTGGGGAGTGGTCATACTTTGAGGGTCGAGCTAAGGTCAGATATCTGTTTCTCAGGAACTATAAGTCTGATCCAGCTAAAACTGGTGCTGCATATATGTGCTAATTGATTAGTGGATCTTTGATAAATAATTAATTCTATAACATGGCCACCATGTTATAAATCAGCCAACAAGATTTCAGCAGGCATTTGCTTGCAGCAAGATTAACATTGAACTATCGGTATGAGATTGAATGGTAGGTTCAGGCAGTGACCCTAATAACTGATACAGTCTCACTCAAAATTGGCTACTGCACACAAAAATCTCTCTCTTGAAAAATACGGTGTGGAAAGAAATGTGTGTTTTAGCTTTTTTTCAATTGCTGAAACTATAGAACATGAAAGAACATCTCAGGAGAGTGTGAAATGCCATAATTATCATAAACATGTTGACATTTATAATGTGCGACCACATGTCAAGCAATTCTTAGGAGATGGAGCTGGTTTACTGAAATATCTGTAATTCATGATTGGTCATATGGATTTGAACCAAACTGTAAGTACAAGATGTCTGAGGACATGTGCAAAGAATGGGGTGTGGACATACAGGATGGAGTTTAAGGCCAAATAGTGGTTTCTTATGTATCATAAGGCTGATCAAGCTGGAATTTGTTACGGTGCATCTCTGTGTTAATCTGTACATGGATTTCTCATGATCCCTAATTTCTGAAAAGACATGGCTGCCATTGGCTAATCAGGATTTAGCAGGCATCTGACAAGGTTTCCATTAAGCTATCATCATGAAACTTGAATGGTAGTTTCAGGGAGAGACTTAGTAGTACCTGATGTAGTCTTGCTCAAATTGGCCATTGGGGGTCTTTTCATATTAAGTCGTAATAGCTGTTTCTCAAGAACCATTTCATTCAACCATTCAACCATTTCATTATAGCTCTATTTATATTTCAAGAACTGGCAACTTGGGGTGCTATTTGCAAGGCGTGCCTGTACTCCACAGATCACCACTTGTGGCTATTATTATTGTTGTTGATGTTGTTGTTGTTATAATGTATTATTATTATCCATCCATCCATCCATCCATCCATCTTCAACCGCTTACTCCTTTTCAGTATTATTATTATTATTATTATTATTATTATTATTATTATTATTATTATTATTGTTGATCTATAACAATTTTAGGAGTAGTGTTATAAAGATTTTGTCATGTTTTAACAGGTTCTGCTAAGGCAAATGACACCTCAAGGCAAGAAATTGCATGAAATGCATGAAATTTTCACAGGATGCAAAATTCCTATCTGTGCCTCTGGTTCTACAACTAAGTGAAGATGCCTGGACAATTTACTGTAGAAGTATAGTCTTTTTTTGTGTATATTTCCTTGCCAAGAAAAAATAACAGAGTTTTCACTTCATGAATGTGACCTTGACCATATGTGAGTAGCTTATAAATGCTGCTCGCCACATCACATTTGTCCTCTGGCCATTCTTGTCAGCCTGAGTGACCAAGGTGTCCTGACGGTACTCCACTTAGTTGAACCATAGTTTCATAAACAACCTTTAATTTTTCTTCCTTACATACGTGTCCAGCTTCAGAACTAATGGAGTCTGCATGGCAAAGCCATCAGTAGCCTTTAACAGACTTTCAGTACTTAGTTAGGGCAAGACTCTGTAAGCACCCAGCAAATGATTTGGGCATTGTTAATGTCTGTCATCCAACTCCCTTAGAGCCTGGCAGAATAAACAACTCGGTATCCTGAATTCACAAGAATTTACAAGAAGTTATAACATTTTTAAATGAATTTATGAAATGAAAATTATGAAAAAGTGTTATGCTCATCACTCTGTATCCACAGAGCCAAGGATGCTGCACGCCAACACTAACAATGGTTCACATAATTTATCTAATGGCACAGTCAAAAGTGATGAGAGTAGTAAAAAGTCAAACAGTAGAATTATTGTCACCCAGTGTGTGCATATGAGATCGAAGTCACGGTTGCAAGGTGAGGACTTTCTAACACAAAGTACACAAAGAAAGATTCTAACCTTTCTGAAGGAAACCACCTTAGTGCTCTGGAATGTAAGGAAGTAGAACTACATTTTAACACAATGCAAATGGTTTGGATACTATGGGTGGAAATGTTACAAATAAAAATCTGTATTGGCACCAATAAATAACTATAATGTAACATATTTGCCCAGAGTTATTAATATTCACATAACTATATTGTAGTCATATAATAAATTATGCTGCAGTCATAGAAGGTTAATGGATTTTTTTTTATGTTATATGGGTGCTAGCTGAGGTTTTGAGAATTCTAGCCTTACCTGTAGGATTTGTAGAGTCACCTTAAAATACAAAGCACCAAAATTAAACATCAATAATATAGCTCAGAAACAAAATATATTTTATTAGCAATGTAATGAAAAAAATGTAATGAATCCAAAAGAGGAAAGTTAGTCACCACAGCCGTTGAATTCCAGAGAGCTTTGATAGCGGCAGGAGCAGTACACTGAACCAGGTGTGTTCACACACTCAAACTTTGCATTAGGGCAGGTTTCAGGGTTCTGACACTCATCTATATCTGTGTGTGGCAGAGATCATGTGATAAAATGCATGTCTTGTAAATGTTTTGCACATTTTAAGCGGTTATGTCTCTATATACCTGTGCACTCACGTCCATCACCAGAAAAGCCAGGCTTACACAGGCATGTGTAGTTATAGCCAGTGCTGTGGCAGTCTGCCATCTCATGACAGGGAAAGCGAAAAGGAGGAAGGCAAAAATCTGTTGGTAACCATAAGAAGCATTAGTTGACAATAAAAAGATACCTTTTGAAGTGTTTTTATCAAGCTGTAAAAAAATGGAGCTAGTTAAAAACTTTTTAAAACGTCCACTGAGGGAAGGTGACACAGGAGGCCATTTACAAGCACAGTGATGGAGGTGCCTAATATTAAAATGATATTTTACGCATGAGCACTTTTGTGATAGGTAAAAATTCACCAGTTCAGCACGATTAATTACATATTAATAATGTATCGTGTTTTGCTCAAAGAACTTTTGAGAAAAGTAATTTACTCTACCTCCAACAAAGCCTTTGCATGATTCACAGG
>JAFFST010052869.1:14978-27416 GCA_022414735.1 Noturus placidus
CCAATGTTGGGTTTTTATCTTATTTGACTAAAAAAAAAGCCATTGCCTAAAGAAGGACAAGAAAAGAGTCTTATACGTGACTCGGTGCTCCGCGATCGGCTCCGACTCGCTCGCGAACCAAGGAATCAAGGAAGGAGACGATGAGAGAAAATTAAGTGTTGTTTTGAGATCATAAATACATTATTCAACACAGGTCCCACGAGTGCAATACATCATCATGACACGATACAAGGCATAAACGACAGGAGGTGTATCAAAAAAGTCTAGAAAACCACTGTAGTGTAAAATGCGCCATTTTGTTTCGTTTGTTTCAAAACCATGCTAATCTTTCCCCTTGTCAAGAACTCGATAACTACTGTCTAAAGCATTGCAGCACTAGTACTCAGGTCTAAATAATAGAAGTTTAAATAAAAAAGTGGGTAGAGCGGGTTGTCCACTAATCCACTAATCGTAGGGTTGGTGGTTCGAATCCCGGCCCGGGTGATCCCATGCCGAAGTGTCCTTGGGCAAGACACTGAACCCTAAGTTGCCCCCGATGGCAAGCTAGCACCTTGCATGCAGCTCTGCTCCCATTGGTGTGTGAGTGTGTCTCATTTGTAAGTCGCTTTGGATAAAAGCGTCTGCTAAATGTAAATGTAATATTCCGAGGTAACGCTGTAACATTTCCAATATTTCGGAAAGCCTTCAAGACGGAGGCTGGAGAGCTGCGTATAGCTGCTGTGACGTAACATAACGTATTATAGCTGCTATAACGTAAGTGAGACCAGGGTTCTAACCGGGTTTTGTAGATGTCTCACAGCATTAAGCGTGGCGATAAATGGACAAAACGTACACCATGTCATTCATTAACATCGAAACAATTGTACTTGGCACACCGCCGCTGTCTGTATAAGAGGAATAAAACACTTAGTAGTCACTTTGTTGTTGATTACTTTCCTATTATTTATCCCCAAACAAACAAAAACAAGGAAGAATGCACAGCTACGATAGCTGTGGAATTTGGGCGTGGTTGCCATGGAATACAGGAAGGCGTAGCCACGCCCCTCGGCCGTGCTGACGTCACTGCCTGTTTCCATTCTAAAATGGCCGCCACGGCGATGGACGGTGCCGGGGCTGGCGCGAGCCTCACCGAGGCGAAAAAGAACGCGTACTTCAGCTCGATCAACTCCATGGCTAGGAAGATAATGCAGGAAAGGGAGAAGATTAAGGAGAAGTACGGCTCGGCCTGGGAGGACATGTCTCCGGCCGAACAGGACACGGCTATCGACGACGGCATGATGGAGCCGAAGATACGCTCGCGCTACGCCATGCACAGAATGGACCGCGAAGAACTGGTGTGTTATCCCAAAATGCTGATCCAAACCGGGCAGAAAATGGTCCACTTCGGTGAGGAGGTCAGTGTTTGTTCTTACTTTGCTTGCTTGCTTGCTTGCTTTGAGCTCTCTGACAGCTCGATGTCATCGGATGAATCCCAAATGCCTTAGTAGTGAACATGAAGTGCACTAGGTAGGGCGGAGCATGTATTATTCCTATAGCCTGTGTAGGGCACCTATATAGTGCGTTCGGCGACATTCGGAATTGAACCGCTCTCTGAGGCTTTCTATACAAAATACGTTTCAGAATAGTGCTTTTATTGTTTTGCTTGAGTTGTTTTCAGAGCATCGCTTTTCTTTTTTTAAGATGAAGACAAATGGAAAAAAAAAAAAAATAAGGTGTCGTAAAAGTTTGGGTGTCATTTATATTGCTGGTGTGTTATAGTTTTCTTCCCTTCCTTCTGTCTAGGATCTGACTTGGCAGGACGAACATTCTGCGCCGTTTTCTTGGGAGACCAAAGTATGTAGGCCGCTACGACTAAAAATAACCCCTGGCCCACATACTACTTGCGTAGTTCTTGCAAACATGGTGAATCGTTCTGTTTTATTTGTTTATTTTCTTCCTTCCGTACAGAGTCAGCTGGAATTCAGTGTGATCACCGGCACCCCCGAGCCCTTCTCGTCCTCGTCCGTGACCGAATCCAAGCCCAAAACATCTCAGAGCAGCAAGCTGCCCGGGATCGAGGGCTCGGGATCGGTGCGCCGTGACGAGGAGTCGGCTTTCTGGAAGCTGAGCGCCGAGAGGTCACGCCTGGAGGGCGAGAAGGCCGACTTCCAGTCGCTCACGCCCAGTCAGATCAAGTCGATGGAGAAAGGAGAGAAGCCGCTGCCGTCGTACCTGAGGTCTGACTCTGGATGCAGAGAAGCGCAGGAACCTGCTGCGCCGCGTCCTGTCAAACCGAGAGTGTCTAAACCTCCGGCTCCTCCCCCTCCTGCACCCCTGAGTGTGACCCCGGCACCCCTGAGTGTGAACCCGGCACCTCTGAGTGTTACCCCGGCACCCGCTGCACCACTAGGAGGCTGGGAGAGATCACAGAGCACGCTGCCGTCCGTCAGCACGACTCTGGATGATGTGTTCAGTCCCGGCCTGGGCACCAAAGCACCATCGGCGTCGACTAAAGACCGAGAGAAGGAAGACCAAATGCAAGCTGGAAGCCCCACGTTTTCACAAGTAAATCCAAACGGACCGAAGCTACAAGCCTTTTGTTTCCACGCGTCATGTAAAGAATACAACACTCGGAGGCGTGCTGTTCTCGGAAGAATAGTCAACGACAGGATGGTGCGATGAAGCCGAGTCACTCTTACCGCCCTGAAGATAATTATTGCTCTGTAACAGCACGTCCTGAAGTGTTTGATTCTTTCGTTCTCTCGCCCGACAAACAAACAAACAAAAAAAAACCCCTTCTTACATCACTCTAAACTTTAAGCGTAAACTCTTCCGTCCTGAAGACTTTCCAGTGGGGGTTACAACCCGCTGACTCTGGAGACTCCTTTCATCCCTGCTGGAAGGAACACAGTAGAAACCATCACAGAGATTCTAATGGTCTCCACTGCAAATACCATCAGCTAGCTATTAAAACCAGTCCCCTTACTATACATAACATGCCACCAATAGAAGACAAATTATCAGTAGAAACCCACAGACTGTTAGTTTCCATTAAAAACCAATACAATTCTCTTTCTAACCATCCATCCATCCATCCATCTTCAACCGCTTACTCCTTTTCAGGGTCACGGGGAACCTGGAGCCTATCCCAGGGAGCATCGGGAACAAGGCGGGGTACACACTGGACAGGGTGCCAGTTATTACACAAAAAAATTCAGCAAGGATAAAGATTAAATAAACAATTTCGATTAGATTCGTTACTTGTAACCCGTCCTCGTAACCCGCGTTTCGCTTCTTATACTAACCCCCAGTTGAGTCGGCGTCGGTTCCTCAGCTCCGACACGCTGGGGTTACTTCAGGTCTGCGTTTTTGTTTTGTTTTTTTCGCCAGTCACTCATGTGTGATCTCACAAACCTCAGAGTAACAAGTGTTCTCTCTTACTTTCTCTATTGCAGTACAATACGAGCAGCGCCATCCTGAAGACCGGCTTCGACTTTTTGGACAACTGGTAACATCTGAACGTGGCCTCAAGCAGCGGATCCATTCCAGACGACAGGACGTCCTCTTCCTCCATCCTCCACACACATAACAGAACCGATACAGATAAACTCGCATCTTGGAACCTTTACTAAAGCTACAATTGGGATCTCATCGAGCTGAACTGCTGCTGCATGTAGATTAATTAGCGTTACTCAACTTTCAGGAACACCTTGGGCAGAGCTTGTCCACTAACACTAAAAGACATCCCTGCTGGGGGGGGGGAAATAAATAAATAAAACCAATAGAAACCATCACAGAAATTCTAACGGGTTCCACTACAAATACAATTTCAAACCGACAACTATTAAAACCATGACTATAATTGGTCCTCCGTGGTACCATGCCACCAACACATTACCATTAGAGACCCAGAGGAACCGTTAAAACCAGTACCATTCCCATTAAAACCATTACAAATTCTATGAGGGTTTCCATTGTGTTTTATTTATTTGTTAATGTATTTATTTCCCTCAGCAGGGCCATGGCGTAGGAATTAAGTCTGCTTTCTTTATTTATGCACAGGCGGATTATAACTAACGAGGAACGGTAGCAGTTTAGAATATTTTTATATTATCACATAGTGACGTCTTCGAAGCATGGTCGAGTGTGTACACGAGTGACGCTAAAGTCGTAGCCGTACTCTTGTTGTTTATTAGCCTTGCAAAATCTTGCCGCAAAACTAAAGAAGCGAACTTCGGACACCAAATTCGACGCGTCTGGTTTATTACTTGTATTAAAATCGACTTTAGGGCACTCGGTAACATAATTGTGCTTACGGTCATATCAGAAATACTTAGTACTGATTGTAGCTTTAAATCTAGTAGCTGAGCAGAATGTATTCACAATACGGCAATAACAGATGGGTAACGATGAAGCCGGACAGCTCGAGACGCTTGAGGAACAAAGATTACAACCCAAAAACAAAAAGTTGAAAAGGTTATATTGACCGAATATGACGTGTCATGTGATCGTGTGGTGCTGGCTAGCCTGCAGCAGCTTGTTAGCATGTTAGCATTCTAGCTAAAGAGGCTGTTCTGACGTTGTGCCTTGTCTTCTGCAATTCCTTTTCTTTCTTTTCTTTTTTATTTAAACTTCTATTATTTAGACCTGAGTACTAGTGCTGCAATGCTTTAGACAGTAGTTATCGAGTTCTTGACAAGGGGAAAGATTAGCATGGTTTTGAAACAAACGAAACAAAATGGCGCATTTTACACTACAGTGGTTTTCTAGACTTTTTTGATACACCTCCTGTCGTTTATGCCTTGTATCGTGTCATGATGATGTATTGCACTCGTGGGACCTGTGTTGAATAATGTATTTATGATCTCAAAACAACACTTAATTTTCTCTCATCGTCTCCTTCCTTGATTCCTTGGTTCGCGAGCGAGTCGGAGCCGATCGCGGAGCACCGAGTCACGTATATGACTCTTTTCTTGTCCTTCTTTAGGCAATGGCTTTTTTTTTAGTCAAATAAGATAAAAACCCAACATTGGTTATAACATCGCAAACTCGGCCGGTCAAGTGAGTCGAGCTGAGCCAAATGATTGGAAAAAACTAGTGATGTGTCGTTTGAGCAAGAGTCGACTCGACACACCTCAATACCTCTTTTCAGTAACAACACGTTATTGGTTACATTTATACATTTATCAGACACTTTTATCCAAGGCGACTTACTAATGAGACGCACTCACACACCAATGGTAGCAGAGCTGCATGCAAGGTGCTAGCTTGCCATCGGGGGCAACTTAGGGTTCAGTGTCTTGCCCAATGACACTTCGGCATGGGATCACCCGGGCCGGAATTCCAACCACCGACCCTACGATTAGTGGATTAGTGGACAACCCGCTCTACCGCCTGAGCCACAGCCACCCATACGTACTGTGTGTGTATATATATATAAAGTATATCGAGTCAAGCATCAGACTTTTAGATGTGTGTCCTCGAGGGAGGATTAATACCAAATTAAAATGATGGTTTGAGGCAGAAAACGATTTTCTTGCAGAACAATCCCAGTAACATTGACTTTTTTTTTTTTTGCACTGTCCCAAAGTTTTTTGAAACGTGATGCGGCCATCAAATTCAAAATGACCTTATTGTGCCCCCCCCCCCTTAAAACAGTACGTTTCCTCAGTTTAAACATTTGATAACGTTTTCTATGTTCTATTATGAATAACATATGGGTGTATGAGATTTGCAAATCACATTCTGTTTTTATTTATGTTTCACACGGCGTCCCAGCTTTTTTTGGAATTGGGGATGTACATATGGAGTAAGGGAAGAAATTTTTGCTATTTTGCCAATCTGTAAGCCGATTTTTGTGGCCCATTAAAGTGGTTAAAGATGAGGAAAATGAACATTTAAGCATCCAGAAAGAGCTGAGCAACTGATATTGTTCATGAAAGAGAAAGACATCAATTGTTTGCAATTCTCGTTGGGTCCACCAGGTGGCGACCGAATCCATGAGTCATTTTGAGCCCAAACATACAGTAGAGCAAAGCCATGTAGTACAGGTTTTCTTTTGACCCATCAGTATCACGTTCTCTCAAATGGATGACATCAGAATGCTCACGGATCTCATTACAGGCAAATGAGTGTCTTGTTTTATTAGTAGAGTCCTTCACCACATGTCCTGCTTCAAAAACTCCTACAACTGCGTTCAATATGATGTGGGTTTGCCAATAATTTCGCCACATATGTTGTATGAAATATCATTTTTATTATTTTTTAAAAATCTATTAAATGAATATTTATTAGTTTGGAGTTTTTTTTTTTTTTTTGGTTCCATAAGTCGGAGTGGAACATGTCTTGAAAGGTGCCAATATTTCTGTAATTGTTATGTATTTATTTTAAAAAAAAAAGGGTGTATCTTGTGGTAACGCACTGTAAGGTTGTTAAAGAGTATGCTCGTTCTGAGCAGCTGGATTTATTGCTGGTGAGATTTGGTATGTTGTATGGATGGCAGAGAACCTGGCGTGTTCCTGAGCAGACAGGAATCCGTTCCGCAGTAAATAAGATGTACGCCCGGAGGGAAAGGGAAAGAAAATCCACGAATGAAGAGTTTGTTAAGCTTCAGGAGTCGTGTGGAGAAGACTGCTCTTTGAGTACAGTGTTTATTCTCATCTGGGACGGGTTTTAGTGAAATGAACGTTAGTTGTGTAATGAAAAGGGAACGAGTCGGGGACTCGAGGCCAGACTCAAGTCTCATCCAAACACCGGAGAAAGAATGGGAGCATTTTGTGTGGCCCCGGCCGGTGCTCTGAATTCCTTCCATGCTTAAAGGAAAACGAGCTGTTCACTCTCTCTCGCTCTCCCTCTCACCCTCGCTCTCTCTTTCTCTCCCCCTCTCTCGCTCTCTCCCTCTGTCTCTCTCTCTCTGCCTCTCTCTCCCCGCTTGCTCTCTCTTTCTCTCTCAGATTCGCTCACCCTCTCTCGCGCGCTCTCTTACTCTCTCACTCTCTCTCGCTCTCTCTCTCTCGCTCTCTCTCACACACACACTCATTACAACCTGCTTCAGGAAGCACTGGAAGATTTTACACATCGGAACGGGTTTTGTTCCAACAGGACAGGCCCAAGGGTGTTCTCTCTGTCTTTTTTTTTTTTTGTTTTGTTTCTTCCGTGTGTTTTTTTGGTTTGTTTTGTTTACAGATGAATGAATAAGAGATTTGTGCAACAGCGCGAGAGAGAGAGTTAAAAACGACCCGTGGAAGTGGGAGGTGGGAAAAGAGTTTCCTGTTGTTGGACAAGATCAGGACAGAGCGAGCGAGCAGTACTAACAGACAGAAAGTTCAGACCGAGAGAGAGAGAGAGAGCAGAAGATGGGGTTCGCTGTGCTCCTGCTTGCTGCGTTGGCATTGCCGAGCGTGTCCTGGGCTGAGACCGAAGGAAACAGCACCGCTCTCAGACAGGACCAGACTGCTCAGGATATCCAGGTGAGACTTTTACACAAACGCCACCGGGTCGTCTCAAATCCGATACGAAAACGATCAAATGATACGTTTATCTAATCTAACTATGGATTAGATGAATAACAGCTATACTGTGGTGATGATGCATGTACAGGGATGCATTCAGCTGCTTATAAATAATACAGGGATTGATTCATGCATTTCCTGTTTGTTTGTCTTTTGTGAATCTAATGATGAATAAAAGCGTTGTAATGATAGAGATTTCAAATACTTGCAGCAGCATTTCCAGTGTAAAGTATTTGTGGTGTTGTATTTACTGCAGATTTTGGAACTGTATGAACAACAGTATTTTCCCTGCGAGTGTGTTACAGGTGCGTTTCGAAGACCTCGTGTACCGTATTTACAGCGGTACTAACAAAAGCATTTCTTATCCAGTATTCCTTGTAGTTCATCTGTGTTTACAACACGCAGTATTCCATGCGCAGTATTTACAGCTGTGTTTATAATGTGCGGTATCTCCAGCTGTTTATAATGTGCGGTATCTCCAGCTGTTTATGTGCGGTATCTCCAGCTGTTTATAATGTGCGGTATTTCTTTTGCAATATCTCCAGCTGTTTATAATGTGCGGTATCTCCAGCTGTTTGTGCGGTATCTCCAGCTGTTTATAATGTGCGGTATTTCTTTTGCAGTATCTCCAGCTGTGTTTATAATGTGTGGTATCTCCAGCTGTTTATAATGTGCATTATCTCCAGCTGTTTATAATGTGCAGTATTTCTTTTGCAATATCTCCAGCTGTGTTTATAATGTGCAGTATTTCTTTTGCAGTATCTCCAGCTGTGTTTATAATGTGCAGTATCTCCAGCTGTGTTTATAATGTGTGGTATCTCCAGCTGTTTATAATGTGCAGTATCTCCAGCTGTGTTTATAATGTGCGGTATCTCCAGCTGTTTATAATGTGCAGTATTTCTTTTGTAATATCTCCAGCTGTGTTTATAATGTGCTGTATCTCCAGCTGTGTTTATAATGTGCGGTATCTCCAGCTAGATTTGTGTCGTGCGGTATTTCCATCTATATTCGCTCTATTTCCTGCGCAGGCTTTCCTGCTGTATTTGCACCATGCAGTAATTCCTGTGCAGTATTTTACAGTCGTGCTGATTAAAAGCAGTCTTTCCTGTGCAGTATTAACAGCTGTATTTACAGCATGCAGTATTTGCACTGTGATTGTTCTGTGTCCTCCGACTGCAGAGTGACTGGGTGAGAGGGAGAGGAGACACTCCAGACATTGAGGAGCCCGAGCCCGAGCCGACGGCTGCCGAGTCCGACTACGAGAGCAACTACAACTACTTGTGTGCGTCTCCTCACGACACAAACACCCAGCAGTAATGTTCTTGTGTCCTACCATCACCGAGAGCAGGCGTGATGAGACAAGCACACACAGGCCGCACACAGGCCGCACACGACATGCAAATCACCATCAAAGGGTTACTTTAAAGCATCTAAAACGAAGCACAGCGGGGGGTAAAAGTCCGAGTTATTATTAGACTGGTTTTATTCTATCGTGAATTAAAAACCAGTTACACATTTGGATTTGGTTCGGATTTTAATAATGAATCATGAATCATTAATGAATGTTTTTAACTGTTTAAAATTATTTAAAACCCCCGTCCTTTATGTTTTTTGTTTTGAATTAAAGTTATCTGGGGGCGGAGCTAATTTTAGGGCCAGAAAAATATAGAAAGCATTAACTGACAAAACTAAGCAGCTGTCGATGGAGTTAAAGGACACTCCGAACGCTGTGATGGTGAATGTGATAATGGTGGATAACTCAATTTGTTCAGTTAAAATCCAATCTGGGACTAATGTTAACGAAGCTAAATGAAATACAGTTCTTTCTAGTGGACGTAGACTTGTTCGGGCGTTTGTGATTACGTTCTTGCTCCCTGTGTTCCCTCATATTTCACATCAAGGCTCAAAACGCTCCATTTACGTCAGAGCACCTCCTTCTAGCTGAGTTTTTAAACGCCTACAGTTATTAAAACACCTGAATCCACCCCTCCATTTTGGATGACTCGGCGTTTTTGACGTGTGCCTCAGTGTCCAGGCTGGCAGCGATGGACCAGGCCATCCATAAGCTGAACGTGGGCCACTACACGCTGGACGTGAAGGTGAGCCAGCTGCAGGACAGGTTGTTGCGGATGGAGGGCAAAGTGGCCGACGTCGAGGACTCCATCCACGACGTCTCGAACTTCTGCAAAGACAACCGCAAAGAAATCGGCCGTCTGGAAGGTTTGTGGGCGGGAAACGACCGCTGGTTGATTTGTTTAGTGCCAAAGATACAAAATAATACCTCGGAGATGTGAACCGAAACCCCAGCACAGACATACTTCGCTTTAATCAATCTTTATAGAAACAGCCGTTGCCGTTGGTCACAGTCATTTTCTTGTATATTTCTAACATGTTGCAGGTTGCGTTAAGGGCCGGAAAGTGGGCCAGAAGTGCTTCCTGGTGTACCGTGTCTATGACACCTACGTTGGCGCTTCTCAGAAATGCCAGGAGCGTGGAGGACGGCTGGCGATGCCGCGAGATCGCCGTGAACAAGAGGCTCTGGCGGAGTACGTGAAGATGGCGTTACCCGGTAGCAACTGGCCCGTGTGGCTGGGCATTAACGACCTGCGCTCAGAGGGGCTCTACTTGTTCGACGACGGCACACGCGTCACCTATTTCCAGTGGCGGAAGCACTTCCTGTCCAGCCAGCCCGACGGCGGGAAACGTGAGAACTGCGTCGCCTTGTCCTCCGACGACGGAGACTGGTGGGACAACTACTGCGACCGGCGCATGTACTACCTGTGCGAGTTTGAGGCTTGACCTCTGACTCCGACGTGTTCCTGTAATTAGGGGTGGAGCCCAGTGTCATAACTCAAATCTAAGAGGTCCAGTTTGTAATGTTTTTCTCTCCAGCCTTCCTCCACAAACAACCGCCAAACATCTGTTGAAACGCCAAATATTTCTTGTGAGCCGAGCAGCTGTTTTCCAGCTGTGGGCGGAGCTAATTTCAGGGCCAGAAATACAGTATGTAAACTGAAGGCCTGAAACGAATCAATTGAATGGCAGTCGAATGGCGATGTCTCTCTTATCCTTCGATTAGTTCAAAACGATGTAGGAATAGTTTCTCTGATTCTCGCCGCTAACACACGCGACACACTGTAGCTGTTTCTTCGATGATGTCATCATTATAGAAAGACTTCTTTCTCACGCGCATACAGTCGTGCCGTCCGTAATAACGTCCCGCCTTCTACTTAGGGAACGTAGTTAGATACGAGTACTTTTATCTGCTTCATCGTTTCTTTACTTACAATTTAACGCACATGGAGTTAATAAAAAGGTATTCTCTGCTACAAATAAATAAATAAATAAATGAAAAGGGACGTCCTGACTATTTCGACTGGATTCAAAGAAAACCTTCTTATTTAATTGGAATCAGATTCTGTACGATACAGTTTATAAATGCACCGTGTGTGTGTGTGTGTGTGTGTGTGTGTGTGTGTATATATATATATATATATATATACATACATACACACAGTATCTCACAAAAGTAAGTACACCCCTCACATGTTTGTAAATTTTTGATGATATCTTTTCATGTAACAACACTGAAGAAATGACACTGTGCTACAATGTAAAGTAGTGTGTGTACAGCTTGTGTAACAGTGTCAATTTACTGTCCCCTCAAAATAACTCAACACACACACACATTAATGTCTAAACCACTGGCAACAAAAGTGAGTGCACCCCTAAGTGAAAATGTCCAAATTGGGCCCAAAGTGTCAATATTTTGTGTGGGTACCATTATTTTCCAGCACTGCCTTAACCTTCTTGGGCATGGAGTTCACCAGAGCTTCACAGGTTGCCAGTGGAGTCCTCTTCCACTCCTCCATGACGACATCACGGAGCTGGTGGATGTTAGAGACCTTGTCCTCCTCCACCTTCCGGTTGAGGATGTCCCACAGATGCTCAATGGGGTTTAGGTCTGGAGACATGCTTGGCCAGTCAATCACCTTCACCCTCAGCTTTTTTAGCAAGGCAGTGGTCCTCTTGGAGGTGTGTTTGGGGTCGTTATCATGCTGGAATTTTGGCCACCGTGCTGTAGCTCAGTGTCAGGGTCTTGGCAATCTTCTTATACTCTAGGCCATCTTTATGTAGAGCAACAATTCTTCTTTTAGATCCTCAGAGAGTTCTTTGCCATGAGGTGCCATGTTGAACTTCCAGTGACCAGTATGAGGGAGTGTGAGAGTGATGACACCAAATTTAACACACCTGCTCCTCATTCACACCTGAGACCTTGTATCTCTAACAAGTCACATGACACCGGGAGGGAAAATGGCTAATTGGGCCCAATTTGGACATTGTCACTTAGGGGTGTACTCACTTTTGTGAGATACTGTCCATACACATACACAACCAGATGCTTGTGGCGGTTTGGGGGAAAAAAAAATAAACAGTCGGATGTGGTTGCATTCAATAAAAGTCTATAGTTTTTAGATTATTTCACATCTAACTGGGATTTACACACACAGACACACACTTATCTTTCATAGTAAATGAGCATGTGTTTTGCGGAATTGTGGATTATACTGTAGCGTCCCATTCCACTGGTATGAGTAATATTCCTCAACGCTATAAACAACGATCCGCCTGAATTCGAATCGATCGAAAACATCTACAGACCTGTTTCTGTCAAAACATCCCTCCGTGTTGGTCAGTACTTGACCCTTCTTTCACGTTAAAGCTGAAAAAGTTGCACCTGAGGATTGCTTTCCTAGAAACGATGATGGGGCGGAATAGTGTCCATTGTTCAGCCAGAACATTAAAACCACTGACGGGTGAAGTGCATAACCTTATCTCGTTACATGTCAGGTAGGGGAGACATATATACACACAGTGTATGTATGTGTATATATATATATATATATATATGTATGTATGTGTATATATATATATATATATATATATA
>JAFFST010052869.1:27436-32436 GCA_022414735.1 Noturus placidus
TATTAGGCAGCAAGTGAACGGTCAGTTCTCAAAGTTGATGTTTTGGAAGCAGGAAAAATGGGCAAGTGTGAGGATCTGAGTGAGTTTAACAAGGGCCAAATCGTGACGGCTAGACGACTGGGTGAGAGCGTCTGTCGAAAACGGCGGGTCTTGCGAAATGCAGTAAAATGTGGTCCAAGGAAGGAGGCCCAGTGAACCAGCGACACGGTCATGGGCACCCGACGCTCATTGGTCTGGTCCGAACCTGCAGAAGAGCTGCTGTAGCACAAACTGCTTAAAACGTTCATGCTGGCTCTGATAGAAAGGGGTCACAGAGCACCGTAGCTTGCTGTGTATGGGGCTGTGTAATACAGTATACGGCTGGGTGTGGGGGTGTGTGTGTGTGTGTGTGTCACTTAGCTGGGGAAGAAGGCGAGCCGGCGGACGCACTGTGATGCTCGGGCGATGTTCTGCTGGGAAAACCTTGGGTCCTGGCGTTCATGTGAATGTTACCTTGATGCGCATCATCTACCTAAACTATTATTATTGCAGACCAAGTACACACCTTCATGGTAACGGTATTCCCTAACGACAGTGATGATGCGCCCTGCAACACTGCTAAAATAGTTCAGAACGCACGCTTTCAACGTTCAACGTGATGACTCGAAGTGCAAATTCTCCAGATGTCAATCTGATCGAGCGTCTGTGCGACGTTCCGGACCAACAAGTCCGATCCACTGCGGCCCCACCTCTCAACTTACAGGACTTAAAGGATCTGCTGCTAACGTCTTGGTGCCAGATACCACAGCACACCTTCGGAGGACTTGTGGAGTCCGTGCCTCGACGAGTCAGAGCTGTTTTGGCGACACAAGGGACATATTAGCGGCAGGTGGTTTTAATGTTATGGCTGATCGGTGTATATTTCTATCACAATATATTAAACTGATACATCACACTACACTGAACTCGAGAGATGAAGGTTTCCTGGCAGCTGAGTTCTCCCGAGAACCGAGGAGAAATTCCTCAACATTTGCCGTCACTTAGGAATGCTGCGTACTATGGAAACGACGGACAAATAAACGGGAGGACTGCGAGGTCACGACGACATCGCTGGCATTAAACGGTGAAAATAACTCCACAGATAACACACAGGTTTCAGCAGCAGGGATTTTCCGGACGCTTGTTTTCCATCCAGGGGCTGAATCCACTGGCGAACCTTCGATTCACGTTCGGTTCACGTGTCGCTTGCCATCGAATCGATTCATCTAGAGAGAATCGACTCGCCTAGACGAGCCACCAGTTAGGATAAAAGGATCGAATAAAATGTCATGAAACTATTTCAACCATTAGAAGATCAAATCACTGACCAATGAACCATTTGGGATCTGAACAACCGAGTCGACTCTTACTGGTGAGTCAAATGAACCGACTCACTGACTAGAAATCCTATTATTATGATGTGAATTGACTCATTTCACTAAAAACAGATCTATACTGGATCAGTATGATCCATGAACGTAACCCGAGCATCTGTTAGAACCTTCTGCCTCAGTTTCCTTTAAATCCGTGCTTTGAGTAAGCTTTGCATCTAAAATACGTTACAATATAAAGAGAGACAGCTTTAGATCAACTCGAAACGTTTATTCATTTCCAGATCTGCTTTCCGAAGCCTCACGTTTCATTCCTAAACACGCCCCGCCCTTTAAAAATAAGCACTCAAAAGACCCTGATGTGGAAAAAAAAGAGAGAGAGAGAGAGAGAACGCCGTTTAAACTTAAAAGTGAATAAAACGAGGTCGATTTCAGGGGTAAGTCCAAACATTCCGAATGAGAAACAACAGGGAACGAGCTGCATTTCAACCAATGTGTTCTTCCTTCAAGTTCGCGGTAGAATGAGACCCGACGATGATTAACCAAACAAACAAATCCATTTAAGTTAATCCTGTAAAGCTGCTTTGTGACAATGTCTATTGTAAAAAGCGCTATACAAATAAAATTGAATTGAATTGAATTTACTTCATTAGTAAATTCACGTGTTTGAATAATCCTGGTTCTGAACCTGAAAATCGGCGAATCATTCGAGCCCTTTAACGAGGCGAGGCTGACGTGCTCTAAACGAGCGGGGGAATTCAAACAAGACTGTCGCGCATTGGTTTTTAAAACGTAGGAATCTTATAAAGGGGTCGTTAAAGGCCCCGAATAAACGTCCGGTGAAACCTTTTTTCTGTTCTTTTTCCTCAGGGTTTAATTATTAAGACTCTGATGCAGATCTTTCTAATGGAAGACATTCGATAGGAAACAGAAACGAGGCACGGGCAGGAAGGACTGAGACGGCTTTTAAGATCTTTTGGGACAGTGCGAGGACGAGTCGGTGTTCAGGACCTCGATCATGGTTCTGGCGAACTGGAACGTCTCGGCTACGGACGGAAGGTTCTGGTACCAGCTGGGAAGACTGCGTAGAGGAGACAGAACAAGACAGGATGGTTAGAAACGTTACAGGGATCCTTAGAACACCCAGCCTACTCATTTGTCCAACCCCATGTACACTAAATATAAACATTTATATGTCATATATATATATTCCTGAGCAGAACCGTCACCTCTTCAGGTTCATCCAGCTTTTGGCCGTTTTGGTGAAGTGATCGGGGCTCGGCATGGTCATGGCTTCGAAATCCACCAGCTGAGAGAGAAAACGTCGTATTTCGTATTTTAGACACAAACACGGTATTCTGATGTACGTGACGTGACCTTCACTGCTAGTGAAATGTTAAATATAATGCGTTCACAGGACCTAATTCGAGAACAGCTTTGGCGATGGCGCTGTAACTACACAGACCCCTGGCTGTCCTGAGAACCCGCTCGGAGACGCGCGCTTTTCATTTCAAATCTAATCTTTACCTTCCCGGCTGGAATTGTGCCTACGACTTCTTTCCCGCTTGCCATCAGAGCTCCCATCACCACGGAGTAGGCCACGATGCTACACACACACACACACACACAGAAATTCCACTATAAACCAAATGTAAATCATCACTGGACTAAAATAACTGGATTATAATATTAACGTTCCACGGAATTATTAGCATCAGATGAACTAAATGCGTTAAAGTTAAAGCTGCGGTATGTAATCTGTAGGTGCGTCTAGAACTGTAACGTTTAAAGACACGTCAAAATGGAAAATTTTGATTAGCAAAACTAACATACATAAATGCCATTCATTTGAAACAAACAAACAAAAAAAAAGCTCCTTCATTTCATGCTGATATTTAGAGATTTTCTGACCCAGAAACGAGCTCCGCCCCCAGACAGAACAGAGCTTTAGTTTCATCTCTGCTCGTTTTTATTTAAAAACGCAACTGAGGAATAGGTATTTTTAACCAAGGGTGAGGAGGAGGCTTGTCAGGGTTTTCATTGCTCTAAAAACACCACACCGCCCCTTTAAAAAAAACACCACACCGCCCCTTTAAAAAAAAAAAAACGGCACACCGCTCCTTTAATGAAATAGTAGTTGAATAGTTGTAGTATATTTGAACTCTGCTTATTGAAATAGCTGGGGTATTATTTAGATTGGAAACATAACAAAACTTTTGGCACCCCTCATGAGGTCCAGATGGCACACTTTATGTAAAGCAAGTACTTAGTATTAGGGGTGTGTTCTTATAGTTATATTTACTGTTCTAGTGCTACTGATGTCCGTGTCTTTCCTATAAAAGAATGGATGTTATTATTATTAAAGGAATTTTTACTTTCACAAACATGGTGGCAAAACACACTCTGTATTGTTCCTCAGAGGTACCAGTTAAGCTGCTATGTCTTGTTTAGCGAGAGTGCGAGAGAGTGAGAGAGAGAGAGAGAGAGAGAGAGTGAGAGAGCACGACAGAGAGAGAGACAGAGAGTGAGAGAGAGCGCGAGAGAGAGAGAGTGTGAGAGAGAGAGAGTGAGAGAGCGCGAGAGAGAGAGAGTGCGAGAGAGAGAGAGTGTGAGAGAGAGAGAGAGATAGAGAGTGAGGGAGTGCGAGAGAGAGTGAGAGAGAGCGAGAGAGAGTGCGAGAGAGAGAGAGTGTGAGAGAGAGAGAGATAGAGAGTGCGAGAGAGAGAGAGAGAGTGAGAGCGAGAGAGAGAGAGTGAGAGCGCGAGAGAGAAAGAGAGTGCGAGAGAGAGAGAGAGCGTGAGAGAGAGAGAGCGTGAGAGAGAGAGCGGAGAGAGAGTGCGAGAGAGAGAGCGTGAGAGAGAGAGAGAGAGTGAGAGAGAGAGAGTGCGAGAGAGAGAGCGCGAGAGAGAGAGCGCGAGAGAGAGAGAGTGAGAGTGCGAGAGAGAGCGAGAGAGTGCGAGAGAGAGTGAGAGAGCGCGAGAGAGAGTGAGAGAGAGATGTAAGAGAGAGTGAGAGAGCGCGAGAGAGAGAGAGTGTGAGAGAGAGAGAGAGCGCGCGTCTTTTCAACACGTCCGTACCTGGAGCCTCGGGACAGGGGCATGAGGTTAGAGAAATAATACACCAGCGAGAGGACGAGGTTACACACCGCATCCGAATCCTACAGACAGGCAGAGTGTGAGGACGAGAGACCGAGAGAGAGAGAGATGGAGATAGACAGTGAGTTTGTTGATACAAAATCAACTCAATTAATATTATTCATTTTAAATTACAGCACAGTCATGTGACCTCTCGACAGCCAATGGGATGACCAGGTTTAAGAGAGAGATGCAGAGAAAGAGAAAAAGTGCGACACAGAGACAGTGACAAGGCTAGACTGAAGGACAGAGAGAGACGGAGTGAAAGAAAACACACCCCTAGCTCGGAGGACAGCATGAGGGCTTTGCCTTTAGCCGTCAGGTCTTTATAAAGAGCCTCAATCTCCGACTGGTACTGCTGCGTCCTCTCCTCTGTGGTCTGAGTCTCCACTGAGAACAGCATGTTTCCCACACTGCACACACACACACCTCATCATTTATTTATAGAAGCATCACAGAAAAACCACACCATTACTTCATATCTCCATGTAAATAAATAAAAAGCATACACAACCTC
>JAFFST010052869.1:46589-58892 GCA_022414735.1 Noturus placidus
TTTTTCTTTAAAGGGAATTTCTATACTATTCGAATCTTGATCTTGTGCAAGTCTGTCTACAAATTCCTCCTAATTTCCCGTCGAATAATCATCGTTTGCGTCCAAACTATTCACCGCCCAGCTCCGTTGCGAAGGACGGTCATCGAATACGTGCTGCGTTATAAACGTAAAACGTTCGTCTTTGGTTCGTATCACGTGGATGTAATTAACGTAAGCGATGTGATTAAGGCGTCAGGCGCTAATAATTAAACCTTTAGAAGACTTCATGCTAGCACCCTTATTAATATGCATAAGCTTCGTTAATTATGATCGCGTACCACTTTCTAGCGTCTTCCCATGGAATAATTCTGGAAAAAAAAAAAAAAAAAAAAAACAATAATAAAAAGTGAATGAATTCATGGGTAGGTTGTGTAAATGTCTCGGTTTTTGACTGAATCGAATGGCTGATTCGTTTCGAAGTCTGTCTGCTTCCTGAAAGCTTGTCGTGGTGGGTGGGAGGAGAACCGTGCACCATGCACACCTGGATTTAAATATATACACGTTACCCAAGCAGCAAAGGTCGCGAGTTCAAATCCCAGCGCCGAGCCGAGCCGACGCGGAGTCCTCGAACGACCGGATATAAGCCTGGATTAAACAGATCGGGTAAACGTATCCGCCAGATGAACGGAGAGATGCATGGAATGAATGTGGGTCGTGGTTCCGCGTTCCAGCATTCGATTTATTCAGATTTGATCCGAAACCCGGTGTGCTGGAGTGCCGATGGCGCTGCCGTCATGAAATTTGCCTACGATCAGAATTCAGCTGGCAAAAACAAGAGCCACGCAATTTTTAGCATAAATGTGAATACTATATAGGTATGCCCCGCCCCCTTCCCTCATATATAAAGTCCTATAAAATTCTAAAATGTCCAGAAAAATGGCTATATACTGTATTATATAGTTAATAAATAATCTTGGTTTATATGTTTATAAAAAAAGAAAAAAGTCTGCTGGCGAGAAAAAACAAACAAACCATAAAACAAACAAAAAAAAAAACAAGCAGCGTCAAGGCTCCGCCCCTTAATCTTTTGACGAAGAAGGAAAAGGCTTCGGCTTCTCATAGAGTTATGCGGAATGACTCGTGCATCCACGCGTCCTCGGACGTCCCGTTGCGCGCCGGTGATGCCTCGTTCTCCTCCGTGGGCGTGACTCCGGAGTCCGTGTAGAACTCGTCGTCCTCGTCGAAGAAGCCGTTGTCCAAGGCGTCGGTCCCCGGGCCGGCCTCCTGACAGCTGCCCTTGTACTCCTGGATGGACTCGTGCAGGGACCAGAGCTGGCATAGGAGGGACATGTCCTGCTGCCGCAAACCCACCTGGACAAAGAGGAGGCGGGGTTAGCTCAGAGGGTGGGGGAGGGGACTGGGAAATTCAAATCTACGATGCATATTAAAAATCACAGCCTCCTCATCTCCATACGTCCACCTCATGAGTCCTGGTTTTATTGAAGCTCATTATTAACAGTCTCACAACTGCCTCTAAACAATTACTATCTCATTTTTAATGACCGGTATCAAAACGCCTCAAAATACAGATTTATTATCTCAGAATTCAGGCAAGTGAGGGGAAAAAAACCCCCACACTTTATCGTCTTACTCTCGCAAAACTCTGGAGTCGTTTACCTTAACATCCAGACTACTTCTCTTGCAATTATTTCAGAATTCTTTCACGAGTTCTGCAACTTCTCCTGGTTCCATGTTCGTGAAGCCACATCTAACGTGCTCGTGCCCATTGGGAGTGAGTAAGTGTGGTGTCCCACAAAACTTAAGACAATAAGTCATTATTTGTAGACGGGGCCAAGTACAACATTTCAACATGCTAATAAATTCCGAGATAACAAGTCCCGTTTCTCCAAACACACACCATGTCAACATTTACAGATAAAAAGTCAGGACTGACTTTCTGACTATTCTGAGATAACACGCCTACTTTTTGAGATACGTCGTCAGAATTCTGAGATAACACGCCTACCTTTTGAGATACGTCGTCAGAATTCTGAGATAACACGCCTACCTTTTGAGATACGTCGTCAGAATTCTGAGATAACACGCCTACCTTTTGAGATACGTCGTCAGAATTCTGAGATAACACTCCTACCTTTTGGGATACGTCGTCAGAATTCTGAGATAACACTCCTACCTTTTGAGATAAGTCGTCAGAATTCTGAGATAACGCCTACTTTTTGAGATAAGTCGTCAGAATTCTGAGATAACACGCCTACCTTTTGAGATACGTCGTCAGAATTCTGAGATAACACGCCTACCTTTTGGGATAAGGCGTGAGATAATGGGTCAAAGGATTTAGTCAAGTCTAACTTTTAAGACGTCAACTTTTAGAAAATGGAAATAAATGTGCTGTGTATTGTTTCCTACTTGGTGTAAATGTGTTTCCACATGGTTTAAATGTAAAGGGAAGGAGGACACGCCGAGAGCAGGACGCCGAGAGCAGGACACCGAGCAGGGACTCGAGTCTCTCACCATCTCTTTCCGGAGCAGAGCCAGCGCCGCGTCCAGGTTGGCCGGTTTGGAGGCGAGAGCCCGGTCCACCGGAGCCGCTCCTCTCCTCAGGTCGTCCTGGATCATGGCCTTCTTCGCGTGCATCCTCTCGATCTCCCTCCACGACCCGCCGCTCGAGTTCAGCAGGCCGCTCAGGCTCTTCGGCAGCGGCGGCAGACCCTCAATACAGGCCGGAGCTCCGCTCGCCGCACCGTTCGCCGACTTCCCGTTCATGGTTCCCTCGCGACACCGAATCAACAAAATAATAACAATAATAATAATAATAATAATAATAAGAGGAAGAAGAAAACTCGTTTACAACACGCTCACGAGGCTGTGCGCGAGAACATGAACAACATAACCACGACAGAATTACGACAAACAAAACTGTTGACGGGACAAAAACCAGATCTGCTGGGTGACGTTCCAGCGTTCCAGCTCGCGCTCTCCGTCCGTTTCCTCTCAACAAAAGCGACCCTAAACCATCAATTCCGGTTGTTTTAAAACGTTACCGGCAACCCAAAGTTGAGAAAAGGACAAGCCAGCGAATCTGAGCGAATCTGAGCGAATCCTCGGACTCTCCGTCGTCTTCTCCAACCCAGCTGCTAAAGCTCTGCAGTCCGGACATGGCACTTCCGGTTTCCTTGAATAGGGCGTGGCCGCGTATGACGCCTTTGCGAGCTCATGAATATTCATGAGAGTACTCTGTATTTTGAAGGAAATTTTCTTTATTAACCAAAGCGAATGCATTTGTATTTCATATAAACTATTAATTATTGTTAAAGATGGATATATTAAACGTAAGTAACATTAAATCGTTAGTATAAAACTAGGAATTAGCCCTAAAAAAAGGCTTTACATCACTTTTTGGATGAACTACCTAATCTCTTTGTTTCCTGCTGTTAGGAAATTTTAGTATTAGAAATATTATGAACAAAAGTATTACAAAGGAAATATATGTTGTTAGATTTTAAGATGTAAACAATAATAAAAGGTTTGCCTGAGAATATAACTTATTTGCACTCTTGAGAAAAGATTTCCTGGACGAACAAGGATGCACTCTTGCAGTCGACTAAATCGATTTGGTTTGCGAATGATTCAATTCTCACCGTTTTTCTAGTAAAATACCGTTTCATTTTTGTTGACATCTGTTTAAAGAAGAGCTCGAGACGTATAGTCCGTCTAATATATGGTGAAAAAAAAAAAAAAAAACAACAGTCACTAATGACAGATGTTGGTAAATGTCATGTCGCCCATCCCCAGCCTGCTACAGGTCCAGCGCTGATTAAAACGTGCAGCAGGAATGAAGTCAGCTGTTACGGCCTGGACTCTTATAGCTCCGGGATCCTACAGGGTTTGAGGTCGGGGCAGTGGGAGTGAACAGATGGCCGGCTGAGACAAAACAACATCTCCAGAGCCATGTGGCCGACACAATGACACGCACACACAGCTGCCGGATCCGGGCATTGTTGAAACCCAGAGGAACACTAAAGCGTGGAACGACACACGCTGATTGTTAGGGCGAGTCGAGGCCGCACGCTCGCTTCCAGAAGCATGTGTATGATCACAAAAGACAAAATCACAGACAATGCAGCGGGGGACGAAGACCGGGATCACGCAGATGTCCGAGTTTATACCACGTGATGAAATGGGATACTCATATCACCCAACACTAATCGTAAACAAACCCATTAAATCTGCACTCTCTTTAATGCCATCACGTATTAAATCTGTTTAAAGCCGATTCGAAAAAAATGCACGATGACCTCGAACGAGAGCACGGTGGACGCCAGTTCCCGTAATCCTCCAAAACGTAATCCTCCATCTAGTCTACTTCGTCTCGTGACGAGTCAGAATCGGGATTGTGAAACGCGGAGCTTTTCCAGCAGCGATCGTTCGACTCGTGTCTGTACGCCTGGACATCATATTTCTTCTTCTTCGTAAAATCCCCCCCTTTACAGACAGTTTCCACTCATACAATAAAAAAAACAAGATCGGGATTAGAGTTCTATTTATTCAAACGTGAACCTGATACAAAAATCTAAAAACAGTAAAGAAGCGAGACTCGCCTTAGAAATTATAACGTTTATGATGTAGAGTAGCTGTTAAAATTGTTGTAAAAAAAAAAAAAAAAACAACACACAAACAAATAACATAATACTTCGCAGCATTGCACCGCATTGAACCACGTATCGTGCCCTGACGCGCTGAACAATACGTCACACCTGAGCCATTTTCTGCTCCGATTCACTGCGTTATCTATTAAGAAGACGTGATGATGCTTTTGTTTAGACGAGGTGAACAGAAGCTGCGTCGTGATGTGATGTGTAGTACAGCCCTGACGGCATGTGGAAGAGTTATTGATGACGATCCGGAACTATCCGAGCTCCAGTCTGACCCTGTGTACGGAATCCGATAACGTTGAAGTGCCGTAAATACGTCCAAGGACACAAATGACTCGGCGCTGTCAATCACACCAATGCTGACCAATCAGGACACTGTGATGATGATGATGATGATGATGATGATGCTCTCTGGGGCAAAAAAAAAAAAGGTCTTTTCACATCTGCAGCATTCTACAATGATGGAACACACTCGGGTGAACTGAACTGCAGCAAGGAAGCGACTCGACTCTGAATCGACTCACCTGTAGGAAACGATTCACTACATTACATTATATATATATATATATATATATATATATATATATTTATTTTATTTTTAACGTAACTGCATTTCTGACCAGCCAAACAGTTTTACGAGGATGTTTTCAGCCCTACACGCCCTCGGACAATTTATTATTTTTTTTGCTTTCTGGTTCGTTTATTAAAAGAATCAAATTCACTCCAATTCAAATAGAATGTCAGTTTTTAAATAAAACTAGTCTTCCCAAGATAACTTAATGTTGTACCTGAGATTGATGTCTCTGTTTATCCAAACATACAGCATTCTTGAGTGCGTTAACACACACACACACACACACACACACACACACACACACACACACACACACTCATTTTGTTAAAACTTCACCCATTCACATCGCTCGAGCGCTAAAAGAAAAAAAAAAATGAGGTTGCTATCGTTTCCTTAATACGAGTCTTTAAAACGTCCTGATTTTGGGAGTCGAAAGGGGCGGAGCTTGAGTGCAACGTAATCGGCCAATCGCAGAACTATGTACTCTCGTTAGGCTACACATCAAATTCTGTAACCTAGCCTAAGCCCCGCCCCTTGTTGAGCCAGGATGTCCGAATCAGGATGTTTGTTAAAACACACACACACACTTAACATTCATTACATGAGACAGGAGTCTAGATGCTGGTTAATTTGGGACTCCAGCACGTTGCTCTGGCACACGGGGCAGGTGACAGTGAGGGCAATAGAGCTGAGGAGGGTACTACCCACTCCTGATGCCCTAGAAGAGGGCACTTCAGCACCGGTTCCTTCCTCACTATGCTCTCTGGAGAACGAGGAGGGCGAGGAGGAAGGTGCAGGCGAGTGGCTGAGTCGTTGGAAGAAATCGAAGATGTGTGTAGAATTCCCGTCTTCCCGCCATCTTTTCCTCCCTCCAGTAGCAGTGCCTGGTTTGTGCGGGCTTGTGGAGGCGGATGCCGGAATAAACGCCCCGGATTTCTCCGGAGTTCCCGAGAGCCTCGATTTGGAGCTTGGGATGCTGGAAGGAGCTCCAGTTCCAGAACTTCTCTGGCTTCCGGAGTGTTTGAAATTGGAGCATGGAGCGCTGCTTCGAAAGCTGGAAGAACTCGCACCTGACGTTCCAGTTCCGGAACTTTCCTGACTTGAATTGGATTTTGGAACGCCGGATTCGGATTTGATGGGACCTCCAGAACTAGAGCCTGGAATTCCAGTACCAGGACCTTTCTGGCTTCCGAAACGTGTTAAACTGGAACTGGGAACCCTGCTACCGAAGTCGGTGGAACTCGTGCTTGAACGTCTTTGGCTTTCAGAGTGTATTGAACTGGAACTTAGAGGAATGCTGGTAGAACCGGAAGCCGGCATTCCGGTTCCAGAACTTTTCGGACTTCCGAATTTGAAATCGGAACTTGGAACGCCATTTCCAGGTTTGATCCGAGTTGCAGAACCAGAACCAGTGATTCCAGTCGTGAAAGTTCCGCGGCTTTCGGAGCGCCCTGAAGCGAAACCTGGAACGCCGTTTTCTTGTCGTCTAATCTGACCCGGAATTCCGGTTCCGGTAGTCTTAGTGCTACCAAAGTATTTAGAAAGGGCCGACCCTGCAGGACCAGAGGTACTCGCGGAGCTCTTAGTAACCAGGCTAGTTTTAGCAGAGTTTCGATTTAAGGCACTATCTGAAGCTTGCTTCGGTTCTGACTGATCCATTTTCTCAGGAGATTTCGGGCTCGTGTTCTGGAAAAGGTCCCGCACCGTCCTCTGTTTCGGTCTCGCCAAGCTGCCATTGGTTTTGGTGACTCTCACAGGAGAGCCGTTGATGTTGACAAAGGCTTTGTGGTTGCTGACGGACCTTTTCGGAAGAGCGGAGGCGACGCTGTAGGATGATCCGAGGTGATCGGCCGCTGAGGGTCGAGCAGGTTCCTGTAGAGGTTTCGGCGAGGGGGCAGGACTCTGGATTTTGGCCGGTCTCTGTATGAATGCTGACGACGGTGTGCTCCCACCCAGAACGATTCCTCTACCGCTGAACGGGATGATGTTCCTGATGTCCTGAGAACCTGAGCGAGGACAGAATACCTCTTCATCAGAACATTATTTAACAGTCCAAAGCGTGGTTCTTTACACGCTTGATGAGCCTACAGGTTATTTTTTGCGTTACTTTCGCATTATTTAATAACACAGCTACAAATTTACCTTCATTCTACATACACACTAGCAAGTCTACGGTTGTCGCTTGTGGGTGTGGCCTGTAAAGTTTCGAGCCCAAACAGTAGTCTCTATATCGTCTACATATACATTCTATATCCTACCCGGTTTTATTTTGTCCCCAGGCTTCTTCGAGGCATTCTTGCCCTTCTTCTCCTTCCCATAATTCTCCGGCTCTTTGATCTTGGTGTACGTTCCTCCACACGTTCTCCGGTGGTCCTCCCACCACGGGTCTCTGGCCGACGGCGCCCGGTTCATCGCCCTCTTCACGTAGCCGAAGAACGGCTTGCGGGTGCGACACGGGCCGTCACAGCGCCACCAGTGCTGCCGGTACACGTCCACCTCGTCGTGGAAGGAGTGATAAACCTGATCGAAAGGGATACGAGACATGTGACGTGATGACTCCGAAACTATTGGAACGGCAAAGCCAAACCGTTTGACGTTGGCGTTTGAGATCAAAAGAGAGTTCAGGATCTCGGCTTTTTTCCCCTAGATGTAAAACCTTGTTATTTTTTTTAATTGGTGTGCAAAAGTATAGGAACCGTGAAGTCTTGATAAGATAAACAATGCTTAATATTTGGTTATAACTTTTCTCCCATAGACAGCTCTCTGGTCTTCATGTCGGTTTAACCTTTTTAACAACAAATGCACAGGTTTCACAGGTGAAACGCAAAGCCAAAACCAAGAGCAGATGTTCGGCGCTATTTACTGTTTAAACAATCGCTCGAACCGGACACACCTGGTAAAGAGAAACGCCTCTCAGTGACGCGTTCCAGTATTTTTGCTCGCCTAAAGATCATCGTCCGGTACGAACAGCGCTACGTTTCATGTCGTGATCTCAAACCCCAAATGTTTTTGGTGAATCAAATGGATTTGGACTTGACGTTCCAATAGTTTCAGAATGCCCTGTCGGGTCACGCAGACAGCGAACGCGGTCGCGTCAGTAAATAAACCCTTACGGAGATTTTCGTTCCGCTGGCTTGATTTATCCGGTCCATGTGTTTGCAGAACTCCGGTCCGTGCCCGTCCCGGTCTCGGTTGTTCTGCGTGACGAACAGCAGGGCGTGGATCATCTCGTGCAGGAGCGTCTGAGGATAAGACAACGGCGAGCGCCGATGAGAACATGATAAGGGATGATCACGTGGTCACGGCCGTATTCAGGGACTCACCTCGACCAGGTCTTTACGAGGTCTGAGTTTTAGGAGAGGCTCGCTGAGACGGATCGAACACAGACCTCCTCTGCCTTCGTAAGAGCACACGCCGGCACACCTGGATTCATTCATTGGGCAGAAGGTTACCAAGCACATACAAAACCAGACTAGAGGTTCTAGGAGAACCAGGGATGAGAACCCCTGCTTTAGAACTTACAGGGTCATCCTAGGGCTCCACCTGACCTCCACCCCGCTGAGTTTCCCCCAGAAGAACAAGTCGTTGAACTGCAGGAACATGGCTCGAACATCTGGATTCGGGTCCAGCATCTCCCACGACTCGTCCACTATAGACAGTGGCCTTTCGGGCTGGACAGGCCGGTTATAGGACACCACACCCCATTCACACGACTCCACTTTCCGCTTTTTGCTCAGAGGAGAGCCGGCACTGGTCTCGTCGCTCCATACAGAAGCCGGAAGCTCGTTATCAAACTGCTCCTGCAGCTGCAGAGCCAGCAAGAAATCCCCATCCGCCATTTTACCCGCTGCTTTCTTTACTAAACATCTATATTAGCTAGTTAGCCTTTTCCTCCCTACTTTCATTTAAACCTCATATTTACTCATTACCTGACTTTTAAAAAAAAATATGAACTAATTAAAACTAATACTTCACCGCACTCATTAATGGACCATCACGTATTCAAACTTTAACGTTCACTCTTCCGGCCTGTGTTCCAAACGTCCGTTGTTCGAACTCGACGCCTCGAGAGCTCACACTCCGGCGGCGCCACACCAAGTGCACACTTAAAGACAGAACGGAGGGACTAGGACGCTATTTGGAACAGAGCCTGGAGGAAGGTTAAGATGCTGGCCGAGCAAGTAGTTACACGGGATTTCAACGCGTTCAGCGGTTTTTTTTTTTATTATTATTATTTTTAAAAACAAAACGCGTTTCCCTTTTATGTGCTATCTGGTTGTCCTAATAAGGATGTTATCCTACAATAAAATATGATAATCAAGCAGCGTTTATGTTATTCTGTACGCTGTTATACTGTAAAAGTAGTTGTTTATAGTCGTGTTCATTTTTCATGACTCCGTGCAGATTTACGGTTGGCCACCTATTTTTTTTTTTTTGACCGTCCCGTGCTGTGACGTAATCAGTAGTCTCCTGGCTCGCTTCCGGGTAAGGGAGAGTCGCTGCAGAATGCAAATAACAACCTTATTTTGACCAAATAACTGCCGTTTTCGACCATATAGTCACGGAAATTGACGTTAACATGGCGGACACCGGAAACCGGCTGCGTAAACAGTTAGAGTCGGCTAATTTTGAGCCGCAGAACTACGTGAAGCAGCTCTCTCAGCAGTCTGACGGAGACCGAGATTTGCAAGAGCACCGTCAGAAGATCCAAACGCTTGCCGACGAGACCGCGCAGAACCTGAAGAAGAACGTTTACAAGAATTACAGGCAGTTCATCGAGACGGCGAAGGAGATTTCCTATCTGGAGAGTGAGATGTACCAGCTGAGTCACATCCTGACTGAGCAGAAGAGCATCATGGAGAGCATCACCCAGGCGCTGCTGTCAACGGACAAGGACGAAGCTGCCAAAGAACTGCTCACGGCGTTCCCCAAGGAGACCGAGGAGGTGAAGCAGAGAACCCTGACGACACTGCTGGAGAAAGTCGAAGGCTGCAAGAACATCATGGAGACGCCGGGACGGTATCTGGTCTACAACGGCGATCTGTTCGAATACGACGTGGACAACATGTCTCAGATACAGAAGGTGCACGCTTTTCTGATGAACGACTGCCTGCTGGTTGCGACGTGGCTCGCCAACCGACGTGGCACGATCAAGTACAAATACAACGCGCTGTACGACCTGGAGAGCTTCGCCGTCGTCAACGTGAAGGACAACCCGCCCATGAAGGACATGTTTAAGATCCTGATGTTCCCGGACAGCCGCATTTTCCAGGCGGAAAACAGCAAGGTTAAGAAAGAGTGGCTGGAGATCCTGGACGAGACCAAGAAAACCAAAGTCAAAGACCGGAACAAGAAAGAAGAGGAGGTCCCCAAGTCGCCGGTCAGAGCTGAGGTCTGCACCAATCCCTTTGAGGAAGAGGAGCCTTCGGACGCCGAAGAGGTCGTGGACTTGAGTCTGGAGTGGATCCAGGAGCTTCCGGAGGACCTCGATGTTTGCATCGCGCAGAGGGATTTCGAGGGTGCCGTGGACCTTTTGCAGAAGCTGAACGAATATCTCAAGGATCAGCCGGTGACCCCGAGGGTCAAAGAGCTCAGGGGGAAAGTGGACGAGCGCGTGCGGCAGCTGACGGAGGTCTTGGTGTTCGAGTTGTCGCCCGATCGGTCGTTGCGCGGCGGACCTAAAGCGACTCGCCGCGCTGTCTCGCAGCTCATCCGGCTGGGCCAGTCCACCAAAGCCTGTGATCTGTTCTTGAAGAACCGCGCTGCCGCGGTCCACACGGCCATCCGGCAGCTGCGCATCGAAGGTGCTACCTTGCTGTACGTCCAGAAGCTTTGCAACGTCTTCTTTACCGGTTTGTTAGAGACGGCTCGAGAGTTCGAGACCGACTTCGCAGGCGACACGGGTTGCTACTCGGCCTTCGTGGTGTGGTCTCGCTCTGCCATGCTCATGTTCGCCGACACCTTCAGCAAGCAGGTGTTCGACAGCAAAGAGAGCTTGTCTACGGCCGCCGAGTGCGTCAAGCTGGCCGGCGAGCACTGCAGGCAGCTGAGCGACATCGGCTTGGACCTGACGTTCATCCTGCAGTCGCTGCTGGTCAAGGACATCAAGGCGGCTCTGCAAAGCCAGAAAGACGTCATCATCGAAGCCACCAAGCACCGCAACTCCGAGGAGAGGTGGCGAAGGATGAACCTGATGACCCCCGAAGCTCTGGCCAAGCTCAAGGACGAGATGCAGAGCTGCGGCATCGGCACTTTCAACCAGTACACGGGCGACGACTGCTGGGTGAACCTCAGCTACACCATCGTGGCCTTCACCAAGCAGATGATGGCGTTCCTGGAGGAAGGGCTGAAACTCTACTTCCCTGAGCTGCACATGGTGTTCCTCGAGAGCCTCAGGGAGATCATCCTGGTAGCCGTGCAGCACGTCGACTACAGCCTGCGCTGCGAGCAGGACTCCGAGAAGAAATCCTTCATCCTGCAGAACGCCGCGTTCCTACACGAGACCGTGCTTCCCGTCGTGGAGCGCAGGTTCGAGGAAGGTGTTGGCAAACCAGCCAAGCAGCTCCAGGACCTGAGGAAGGGCTCACGCTCTGTCCGGGTCAATCCGGAGAGCACGACGTCTCTGGTGTGACCTTCTCCAGACTCAACACGACTACTAAAGCACTCACTCACACACACACACACACACACTTATATGTGCATTTCATTTGCTAAACTTTACTTTAAGACTCAACAACTCCTTTTATGATCTCATTTCACTCCTAATCTGGAGATTTTATCACTTTAAATCACTTTAAATACAACACCTGTGCTTTTTTGTTTTCGTTTTTGATCGATGATGTGACCGCATTTCAATTACGTGCAACACAAATGAAAAGAATGAATAAAAGAAATATATGCCTAATTCGTACTGCTTTTATGTTTTGATGAACCTTTATTGGTAAAGATGTTGAGTTGGACATGAGAAATGAAACTGACACCATTCTAAGCAAAAAGACATGAATAAATGTCCAATGAATTAATTCTGAGAATTCTTCTTGAAAAAATATTTTCTTGGATATGATGATGGGGGGGGGG
>JAFFST010052872.1:9545-20971 GCA_022414735.1 Noturus placidus
ATTTGGTTTGGATTCATAGTGCACATAATTAAAATTGAACCAAAATGACGGGACAAAGATAAAAAAAAAACCTTTGCCAAATGCGTGTAAAAATCACGAAAATCACCAAATGTATGAATAGATTTCAGCCGATACGCGATTATTCCGAGTGAGATCAGCCGATACCGATAGTTCTGCCTTTTATACCTTCTTTTAAATGAATAATAATCAATTCCACAATTCCGAAAGAAATGCAAATAAAAACTTTATTCTCTTCATTTCAACAAGTTGTTTCACAGTAACTGGTCTCATCAACACATTACTCTAACATTAACACATGTACTCAGTTCTGAAGATTAAATTAAGATTTCTTAACTCATTGAATTAACATTGAATTCTTAAAAAAATAAA
Organism: Noturus placidus; assembly: GCA_022414735.1. Lineage (NCBI taxonomy): Eukaryota > Metazoa > Chordata > Actinopteri > Siluriformes > Ictaluridae > Noturus > Noturus placidus. The sequence continues at coordinate 9,936 of JAFFST010052872.1, forward strand.
ATAATAAATAAATAAGGAAACCCCTCCTGTTAGGCTCATATTCACTCACCACAAACAAAAGCATTTCTAGTTCATCACAGACATCAAACTGGTATTATATAGGCCTAATATTACCTTTTATTTTGATGATATTAACTCATTAACCTTAACTGCATATGAAATATTCTACAAATATATTTTTCTGTGCAATATATACTACTTTTTTGTCATTCAACTTCATTTAAATCTCTCAACGCTGTACAGGCTCTCTGATTCAGCGCGAGTAGGGGGTTGTGGGGTTGCGGGATTAGACCCGACGATTTCCCACCCTCTTTGGATTGACAGGATATAATCAGCCATGATCATCGGATGTTTTTAAACTGTCGGCCGATGGCGGGAATAATAGCCTTTATTGGCCGATACATCGGTGCATCTCTAGTTAATAGTATTCTAAGACATCTCTCATAGTATATATTTCTTTCTCAAGTAAATTGCTTTCCATTTCTCTTCATCACGTCTTCTCGAAGTGGAGAACCCTGCTCACTCTGACTTTGTCTATCTGAGGAGCATGCTGGTACATACACACATGCAGGACCTGAAAGAAGTGACTGAGGATACGTTGTATGAGAACTACCGTACTCAGATCATGTGCCAGTACCAAGCCTCTGCTAATCTGGTAGGATAACCATGCTCTCAGAAGCTGCCTTCAGCCTTTGATTCATTATAACGAGTGTAAGTGCATTACAAAGTGTAAATTCACTATAAAGGGTCTGCTAAATGAATAAATTTAAGTTGTTAATATAATTGCTTGTTTTTTGTCCATTTAGGATGTATTTTAAGGATGATATTGAAGGAGGAAGACTCACTTCTGGGAATATTGCAAGAACAGATAAGATGTCAGGAAGAACGCATTTACCAGGACCCTTATTTCCAAGGAAGTCTTCTTTGTTTGAGATTAAAGTTTGAGTTTATGCTAAACATGTTCATATGTAAATTTCTAATATTACTATTTATACTTCACCATACAGTATTTTTTTTTAGTTTATGTTTGTCAGTGATGAATACATTTGTGCAAATACATATTTCTGGTCTTATAAGAGTTAAGAACATTATTTTATGCGCATACAGTGTGTCTACATTTGAATAAAATATATGGCATCTAAAAAAAAATAGTAACTGTAGCAAAAATGTATCAAATCTAAAGTAATAGTAAGATTGTTTTTTTTTAAAGGAAATGTAACACGACAGGGCATGCTGTTCTAGAAAAATAATCCGTGCCGGGGTGGTACGGCCCAAAGCAACGTGGATTATTATCCAATAACAGCACACCCTGGAGTGTTCTATTCCACTTATTCCTCAGCAACGTGCCTAAACTATAACAATTTATTAAGCATTCTGTTTATAGTTATATTCAGTGTTATGGATTGTCTGAGAGACAAAATATATCATTTAGGTGTCACCTAGATGAACACTTTCCAGTTGGTTTTGTGACTGTACATCAACAGGTTCCCTTTTTTTTTTCCTCCCCAACTGTAGTTGTTGTATTACAGTCGTAAATGGTGCACTTATATAGCCAAAGCGCTTTACACTGTGTCTCATTCACCCATTCACTAGAGCTGCCATGCAAGGCGCTAGCTAGCCATCAGGAGCAACTTGGGGTTCTGTGTCCTGCCCAAGGCCACTTCGACATGAGGTGTCATGTGGGCCGGGAATCGAACCGCCAACCCTACGATTGGTGGATTAGAGGACAACCCGCTCGACCACCTGAGCCACAGCCGCCCCGTCTCAAATTACTATTCAAATAAGAGTAGAATACACAGTAAACAAATGGTTCATCTCTGAACATTTGAAATGGGTTTTTATTTTAGGAACATAAAATCTATGAAGGATTTTACCATGGTACAAAGATTAGGAGTATAAAAAAAATGCACTTGAAATAACAACACATTGTTTATATAAATAAATTATGTGTAGATATTCGCTAACATAAAAAAAAGGTTAAAACTACATTAGCCAGGTTGTACCTGGTTTTATGCAGTGATTCACATTTTGAGAAGTTGATTTTAAATCCTGTTAACTTCCAGTATTTACCTTAATTTGATCAATATTTCTGAGATTTTTTTCACTTTCTACCTTACATGGCTACAGGCTCCATTATTATTGCTAAATTCAATTGCTACAGTAAAAAATGGCCATTAAAAGATTGTCCTGAAATGACCACATCCATGAAAAAAATTTATTCTTCACAGTTTGTTTCCACAGTTTCTTCAAGCACAGTGATGAATAATCATTCACAGCGTCGCTCCTGACTTGACTCTCGACCTCTATTTTTGGTCCGATTGTAAACCATTTTCATGCTGACGATCGCTGTGGTTTTCCCAAAACGCTTTCTGCACCTTATCTATTTCTGAGATTAAAGGAAGCCTGATGTCCAGATGCATCAGCAAGCTCTCTAGCCATTCTTCTAGCTTTGCAAACGAGGGCCTAGAACAGTGAAAAAAAAAAAACGACGATGGTTAAACTGGCTATCTGCGTGTCAGTATTTTGCAGAAATAGATTTGAACGCTTACCGTTTTTCAGCTTCTGTGTCACAACAAAGAGCTGCAAGAGGAAAGAAGGCTGATGGACATTCTGCTGGATAGTAGCGCTTTAGAAATTCCTTGACACCTAGTCCGTATTCCATAGTGCGTGGGAGATAGTCTGGATCAGCACACACTCTGCCAATAATCTAGTGCAAAGAAACGAATGTTTATATTGTATGTTTACATTTACATTTATTCATTTAGCAGACGCTTTTATCCAAAGCGACTTACAAATGAGACACACTCACACACCAATGGTGGCAGAGCTGCATGCAAGGTGCTAGCTTGCCATCAGGGGCAACTTAGGGTTCAGTGTCTTGCCCAAGGACACTTCGGCATGGGATCACCCGCCAACCCCACGATTAGTGGATTAGTGGACAACCCGCTTTACCGACTGAGTCCCAGCCACCCTGTGTTTTAAAAAAAATTTGTATATCTAATTAATATTTAATAATCGGTTACCTCACAGAGAATGATTCCGAAGGAGAAGATATCAACACGTTCATCATAGCTAATACCTTAACGATAAGAAGAAAAATGACCATGATAAGAAGAAGAATAAAAGGGCTCATGACCTTGAAAAATCTGTGAATGTTTTAGTCTGTGCATGTTTTGGTTCGTTGCAGTGACTCACCGCGGATCATCTCGGGCGCCATCCAGTATGGGTTCCCCACCACTGTATATCTTTTCTTCCTATGTTGCTTACTAAGCTTTGATGCTTGCTCAGGAGAAGAATTCTTTGTCTGAGATTTATCCTCCTTCAGCAATCGGGCTAACCCGAAGTCTGCCACCACGACAGAATGGTTCTGTAAATATAAACCAAGACTATAACGTTCTTAGGAATTCTCACACCAGTCCCAGGACTGGCTCCAAATCTATCGTAAGTAATCCTGACCAGGATTAAATGGTTACTGAAGCTGAAAGAATGCATGGACATTCACAATAAACCATTCTTCTGCCTCACAATGTAATCTACTAACAGTAAGCTTTGGTTGCTAAGCAACGTAATGGACAATGATTAGGGTATCCTGTATATTTTATACAGTTTAAACCTGGTGCACTAATACAGAACTCAGTTATTGAGGTGTGGTCACAGCTGGCACTTTGTGGCTCAGCCAATCAGAGCCGATCCATTTTAGAAAGAGAGATTAAGCTTCGTGAAAGTTTTGCATCCTCACCTCTCTGACAAGGCAGTTGTGCGAGTTCAGATCTCGATGGATGACGTTCACGGAATGCAGGTAGGCCTAAACGAAGAAAACAAGACGGTCTGCTCTGATAAGTTGATCTTCGTTACTGCCTTTCACAAATTTATTTATTTATTTTCAGTGGGTGGCCAGGAAAAACCCTTCATGTTCTACTTCATAGTATAGTTCTGAAAACTACGCTTTGGATAAAAGCGTCTGCTAAAATGAATAAATATAACTATGTTAATTCCTGGACTGGAATTTATTTATGTGTTGGATGCTTCTCGACCACAAATAATGTTTTTAAATTATGGTTAAAGTGGAAAGGATGAACATTTATATATATATATATATATATATATATATATATATATATATATATATATATATATATATATATATGGACCCTGGACTCAGACCCTGGAGGTGTGACGCGAATGTGCTGACCACTAAGCCACCGTGCACCCATTATATTGTTGCAATCTGAAATAAATACCAGCACAGGAATCTATGTTTGTCACAATAAGCGCTTACCATTCCTGCAGAAATGTCCTTTGCATAGCTTACTCTTCGTTTCCATGGATGATCACTGCCCTGTTGGATAGTTGATAAAAATGTATTGCTTATTGGCATTTCACCGCACACTTTTTTATTGCTTTAAAAATACAATATATGACACGAATATAAAGCTCATGGATCAGAAATGTGTTTAGACCATTTTCTGTATGGTTTCCCTCAAAGTCCCTCCTGGCACATACTCCGAGATTAAGTTTACTCGCTTGTCTTTGTAAAGAACTCCAATAAATTTCAGGACATTTGGGTGATCCAGACAGCGCATGACTTTTACCTAGAATGACAGGAAATCAAGTCACACCAAGTGGAAACCCTGTTGAGAAATCAGATATCCGATACATGAACATAATACAACGATCGCAAACCTCCTTGAGAAATGTTGTCTGGGTCTCTTCATCAAAACGAAGAAGTTCCTTCATCACCATGACCTCGCCTGTTTGCTGATGTGTCACCTGATCAACAAAGTTACATTAACGTTAACTCTGTTAATGTAACTTTATCTTTAATTGTTGTAATTCAGTGTAACTGGATCTTCTATACCTTGATGGCTTGTCCGAAGCAGCCCTTGCCAAGAACCTCCCCATATATGAGGTCGGAGGGACGGAAAATGCGCTGTGTTTTGTCGACCGGATCGACACGCAAAGATACAGAGCGATTAAGGTTTCTGCTGTGAGAGGGCAGCAGCAAGTAACTTTGTGAACGGGGGCTTTTTTCAATGCTGCAACTGCGCCTACACAGGAACAAAGTGACCTCAGAGGTTATGAAACATTGTTATCATAGTAGGTGAGTTAGTAAAAGTGTTCCAGGCACGTTTATTTCATAAACATAACATTGACATGTAATAAATGATCATTTTGTTTGACTGTATTCGTTCTTACATAATGTGTTTGGAGCGGTGCCGGATGCTGTGGAAGTCTAATCTCCCTGGTTGGTCTGCTTCCTCATCTAACAGACAAGATTGATCGTCCTGACTAGAAAGGCCTGACACATCAGGGTTGTGTTCAACAGTGAGTTTCAGGCAGTGCTCAATGTCTTGGATCATCGAATCAATCTGTTCAGGATTAAAACGCGATGTATTATCATGTTCAAGGAATAAAACAAGACGGGTGCGATGTTCTAGAAAAATAATCATTGACAGGTTGGTCTTATTTTCCAATAACACCAAATCCTGACGTCTTTAATTCCTCTTATACAACAGCAATTTGCCAATTCTTACAATTTTTAAAGCATCCATCCATCCATCTTCAACTGCTTACTCCTTTTCAGGGTCACGGGGAACCTGGAGTCTATCCCAGGGGGCATCGGGCATAAGGCGGGGTACACCCTGGACAGAGTGCCAGTCCATCGCAGGGCACAATCACAATCACACTCACACTCACACACACATTCATACACTACGGACACTTTAGACACGCCAATCAGCCTACCGGAGTAACCGGAGGAAAACCCCCGACACACGGGGAGAACATGCAAACTCCGACCACACATGGCCCTGGCGGGACTCGAACCCCGGACCCTGGAGGCGGACGTGCTAACCACTAAGCCACCGTGCGCCCCCACAATTAAAATGAAAGTATATGTTTTATTTGTTTGTAGCTACCCATAATACTGTGGAATGTTGGCGAAACAAGTTACCGCCATTTATCACAGCTATAAATGTTTGTTTTCTAACCAGCTTCTGTTTTTACTCTTTCTTGACGTTAATCAGGGGAAAAAACGCTGCTTGTATTATTACTGAGAAACTACAAACACTCTGTCCTGAAGGCTTTTCTATGTCATAATTTACACCTTTACTTCTGACTGTTACAAAGTACTGACACTGGAGACTCCTTCCATAAACGTTCAATAAACACTTTCTCCTTAGAGAACGCCTCACCATATCAACAACCGTACACATTATACACACGTTTGTATTGAGAATCCATCACACAAGTGTTTGTTATTATTGAAATAACATATTAGAATGAGCACTGCCTTGTGGCTGGAACTATTGTGATAGAAAATCCTTCTGACCAATCAGATTAGAGAATTTCAACAGCACTGGGGTATAAGATATATTACATTACATACATAATATCTTACCTCATTGAGTGGAAAGTTTTGGACTGAGATTCCATTGATTTCAAGGACAGAGTCTCCAACATGAATCATTTCCTTCATTTCAGGACTGGTATTGGACGTATCGAACCTGGAAAAGGTAGAGGGTGTAGAATGAGGCAAGATAGGGAGAGATGGTTGCTAAAAGCTGGTGCTGTGTAATATGTAGACTCACTGGGATATTTTGATAATGGGGCTGTTTCCATTGACCGGGCACTGATCCACAGCGACTGAGAGACCGCTCCTGCTCCCTGCTGAAGGAGGAAATGACACCAGAGCCACAGTGTGAGGAAGCCTGGAACGTGACCCTGGATGCCTAGCCAATGCGAGTTGATAATAACAGTGCTCACTAAAGACGAGGTAAAAAAAGACAGTAACTGGACACATCATGGGAAATATTAAGATATTAATATGAAAAATGTACATAAACAGTGAATGGCATTTGTTCTTTACATTTAAAAGGTCTATGAACAGCATTCATATAAATGAATTTCTCTATAATGTGTCGTAATTCCAAACAAACCAGTATAATTTGGAATGCTCCACTAAAGTGTATGAATCCCCATCTCCAATGAACATGCTGCATTGTTCACAGATGAAACATTCTGAATGATACTTGCGCTCTCCCGCCACCTACGGAGGAAGGAAGCAGATTTTTTTTTTTTTTTAACAAAAACTCAAAGCAAAACACAATGAAAGAGAGGATGTAGAGGTCATGCATTAGGGAAGGGTGGTGGTGACATCAGCACTTGAAATATGAGCTGGATCTGTACAATGAATGAAAGGACGGCAGAATGAGAATGAGTCGAAAGCGTGGTGTGTCATTTGAGAACAGCTAGGGCGTTAAATGAATAATCCCAACAATAATATTATAGGAGCATGATACATTCATAACGAAACTAATTCGAAAGTTACAGTGTGTCTTAAATAATCTTGTGAGAGTATCATTAATTGGACTTTTGTAGCTATATTACATGTTCTTACCATAATGACGCCAGTTGTGATGATCTCTGAGCATCCACAACACTGTTCTCCAAAGCGAGCCCAGTAGTCCTTTTTGCAGAAATACTGTCCATCTTTTTCATAGTACCAGTGAGAGAGTGCAGAATTACACTCGCAGCACCTTCATGTGTTGAAAAGACAAGAAGTGAATCACCAGCGGCTCGTGCTCGTGACCTTACATTTTGATGTTGCAGTACGGCATTAATAACGACATAACCTCAAACTAAATGAAGTCGAGAGGGTATCCCAATCGACTTATGCTATAGGCTGCTATCTAGTGAATTTTTAGAGTAACTCCTTAACAGGCAGTTGAGAATCGACAACAGTCCTCCAGCGTACAGTCTTGCAGCTTGTTTTGAGCACTTTTAGACGAACATTTGTTCAACTGTGTTTGATACAGCAAGTGTATCATGTCACCAGTGTACTAATATCATAGCCCAACTACGTCTGAATCAGGTCACAAGGTCACTGGTGCACATGCATTTCTGATGTACACACCTTATCCGCTCCCATAATCCCCCCTTTCCTTCTCCTAATCTTTGCTACATATCTTACAGTAGAAAGGTTCTGTACATACTGTCTGCACTTACACACTGCCTTTGTTTGTTGAAATATATTAGATTTAATTCTGGTTATTTGCTAAAACTAATCAAGATCTTAGAGGCCCCTAGATATTTTTAAAAACAGCGACCTTGACAACCCTGTCATTAACAGTCCAGTCTACTGCTTTTTCGCCGCTGAAAATGTTCACAGAGAGAGTATGAGAGGGCACCATGATTCATGCCCCAATGGGCCTTTATTAGTGTTTCTTGCAGTTCCCATTTCTGACCACTAGGTGCATTGATAACTCTATGGCGCAAAATGAGGCAGTTCGCACACTGCAACACAACTGTGCAACATCTAGAAAGGCAAGAAAATCAATACATCAGCTTATATTTACCAAATAGCACCAGTTTTAAAATCATTGGTCACACAAAAAGTATTAATTAATTAATATATAATATTAATATATTACAATGGACATTGTCTCAAAGCAGCTTTACAGAAATATCATTTTTTACATTTACATTTTACAAGCGACTTACAAATGAGAGCACACTCACACACCAATGGTAGCAGAGCTGCATGCAAGGTGCTAGCTTGCCATCGGGGGCAACTTAGGGTTCATTGTCTTGCCCAAGGACACTTCGGCATGGGATCACCTGGGCCGGGATTCGAACCACCAACCCTACGATTAGTGGATTAGTGGACAACCCGCTCTACCGACTGATCCACAGCCGCCCCAAAAAGTACTATTTAGCATTTCAACGGAATCTTAAATGTATGGAATTGTGAGCTGTGCTATTGTTACTATGCTGTTATTCTTATTCATGAAGAGGCTTCAGACACAATTATAGATATTTAAGTTCTAACTCATATCATATTTTGCATCGTTGATGATCACTGATCATTTAATAGTTTTGTTAGCAAAATGAAATGTCGACAGCACCAGGGGACGTTTACCAAACTCTGTAACATCTGAACAGGAAATTTCCCCTTCCTATAGATATCGCTTTTTCTTTTGTTTCGTCTCTCTACCAAACAGAAACCCTGGGCATGACACAGACTCTTCCATCAACTCTTTAGTGCTGCTGCTCTTTCGTGCTTCCGCTCACAGTGGATTGAAAACAGACCGCAGTCTTTTTTTTTTTTTTCTTGCTGTAGTCTCGGGTTGAATGTCATCTGTCTCCTCCCATTTGTACTTCTCTCATGTAAACATACTTCAAATTGTCCTTCTTCAAAAAACAACAAAAATATAAATCCAGAAAACGCCCTTTTTCAACCGAACTAAAATTACCCACCAGCCCGGCACATGATCAGACATTCTTTCTATTCTGTGTCATGTTTTTGTATCAGACCAGGCATTAAAGAGGTAGGGAGACAACAGCGAGACAAGCTGGATCTGATTAACGTGCGTGATCTGTCTGTACTACACAAACATGCGAAAGAAGAACGTAAACTCTCATAAGCAAGTTGTTTAGGTCACAATTTAGGAGTTATAGTAATAATCTTCAGGATGTGACATGTGAACTGAAGAATGAAAAGTGTAAACCATTTCCTGCTACACAGCATTAATGTAACTGTAAAAAGACAAACATCAGAAGTAGACCATCGCTCATTTGAATGATTTTAAACAGATTTTGTGAGATTTCAGATTCAAACCATTTCAAACAGAGTTGTGAGACAGCCTACCTTGCACTTCTTCTCCTCATGTAACGTTCGTCCTGTTGAGACATGTGTTTCAGTAGTATGAACCGGTTAGTATGCTCTCTCTCTCTCTCTCTCTCTCTCTCTCTCTCTCATTCACACTACATGAAAGAGGAAGTAGAGTAAGTGGGAGGAGAGGAAACACCAGCTGTACCAAATACTCTCTCTACCGTTCCAAATACATCTGAATTCTACTGAGCATCTGTCTTTCTTAACGAGGAAGCACACCAGATGAATTTGAATGTTCTTGTGTATGCAAGGAGAAGTTAATCTGTGCACACACTGACCGTATCACTCTGCCTGTCCCTAACTTTAGCTGACCCCCTGTATGTCAGATTGCTCTGGTCAGCAGTTAAAAGTGGAGATAAAGTTACCCTCCCACCTGATAGCTGATATCCTACAGAGAGCAGGAGCATGTAGAGACCTGCTCATAAATCATTAGATCTCCTCCTTCTGTGTGTCAGGGCAGAGGAAATTAACAGGAACTCCACTCCAGCTGGATCACTGGTCCTTACTGTCATAGTGGAGATCTGCAGATCTCTTCTTTTCTTCCTAAAGCAATATAGTTTCCACCCTTTAATACTTTCACTTACAGTAGCACCATTTCAGAGACATCCGTGTTCATCACGTCATCCGTAATCCAGCTCGTCACTTTTTTCTTTTTTTTTTGACCGCACCAATACTTTTGAATTTTTAGATCCACGGAATGTAGAATGTAGGGAGGTATTCCAGGCACATCCAACTGGGACGAGACCTCGGGGAAGACCCAGGACTAGGTGGAAAGACTATATTTCCACACTGGACTGGGAACGCCTCGGGATCCCCCAGTCAGAGCTGGTTAATGTGGCTCAGGAAAAGGAAGTTGCTGGAGCTGCTACCCCTGAGACCCGAGTACGGATAAGCGGTTGAGGATGGATGGATGGATGGATGGAATGTAGACGAAGGTTAAGGTTTCCTAAATTGATTGAAAATTGTGTTTTGATGAAGGATTTAATGTTGTTTATCTTGATGTAGGATTTAGTGTTGTTTATCTATATTTGCCTTCCTGGACACCAGACGTGCGGTGCTTTAAGATGTCAGATAGTTATTTTTGCAGGACAGTTATATGTCCAATATGCATGTTAAGATGTACATGAAGCTTACATGAAGAAGTCTTAAGTAGAAATTCTGCTTATTCCACTCAAATTATGTCATGCAGTGTGGAAGAATTTCATTGACTGATTTGTGATGGATGGATTTGTGCTGTTTTGAGTCTATGGAGATGTTGGAGATCTTGGTCCTTTCTGCTCTCCGGACCTGCATGATCAGTCTCGGAGGTCCTACTTCTGGATGGAGCTCTCATCTACTCCAAATCCAGACTGCTGGGACAAAG
>JAFFST010052872.1:32230-70926 GCA_022414735.1 Noturus placidus
GTTGTTACCCAGATGAGGACGGGTTCCCTTCTGAGTCTGGTTCCTCTCAAGGTTTCTTCCTCTTAAACATCTTAGGGAGTTTTTCCTTGTCATTGTCGCCACTCAGTGTCTTGCTCAGTCGGGATAATTTCTCACCTTTACTATGTGTGCACTGTGTTTATATTCCTGTAATATCATTGCTTTGAGACAATGACTGTTGTAAAAAGCGCTATACAAATAAAATTGAATTGAACTGAAATAAATAAAATGAGTTCAACACCCCTGAGCTAGATAATTCACTTTATTCATATTTGGTATGTGTAGTTTTGCCAGAATTCTGACCTCCAGTTCCTGCTCCTGTACCTCCTGGCAGTAGACTGCTACTTCCAGGCAAAAAGCCAGTTCCTGTTGTCACTCCAGGCCCTATTACTCCACCTGGACCTCCAATGCCACCATGAAATCCTCCGCCTGTACTGAGGTATCCTGAAGCAGAACCATTTTATTTAGACAAGAGGCGCATTTCATGAAAAGGCATTATATATATATTCTATATATAGAATGATCATTATATTTGCATACAGTAATATATTTTGTTAAAAGGAGCATAGAGAATTATGTATGAACCTTTGGGGGGTTTAACTGTACCAGCAAAAGGGCTGGTACCAACTCCACCTGGTCCTCCACCAACTCCGCCTGGTCCCCCTCCAACTCCGCCTGGTCCCCCTCCAACTCCGCCTGGTCCCCCTCCAACTCCACCTGGCCCACCTTCAACTCCACCCAGTCCAATGGTAGTTCCACTCGGCTCTTCGCCAGTTCCACCTGGAGTATCACCACGTCCAGGTATGACACCACCTCCAGCAAATACATACATAATAATGTTACAATTCTGGTATCACTAGTACAAGAAGTTCTTGAGCAACCATGTTAAGGGGAATCGGGAATACCTGGAGGTTTCAGAGGTTTGGCTCCTGGTAGACCATCTCTTACTCCACCTGCACAAGATCACATCCAACCACATATTATAAGATAGTCCTGAACACAGATCATTTAAAAATATTTTTTAACAAAATGATTCGCTTTGTATAGCTGTGTACATCCTGGTCACTGGGACATTGTGTAATTTGTTGATGATGTTTTGCAAAACTGTGCACTGTGCAAGCCTTTTGCCATCGTAAAATTTCTGACACTTAATGGTAAAAACACCATGACATAACAGATAACACTGTTACTATCTTTTCACTATATTTATTGTTATCGTCTATCACAATAACAATGACACAATCAGAAATATTTATGTTCTTAAATGAATAATCTTATAGCTAAATTAAAACAATCACCTGTGGTTGGTTTTTGCAGTTTTCCACCAACACCAGTACTGGCACCAATACGGATACCAACACCAGCACCTTGTGAAAAAATTGATCAACTTTTACATTTTTTTCCCTCAGACTTTTGTTTAGGTTGTCCGTGGTTAGTTAATGCATAGTTTTGTTACGGTGATCTTTGATCAAGTTAAATCATGTTACAATAATGTTTCAAAGCTGTTAGCTTAACAGCAGCTAACATATTTAGTTAGTCTTTTTGTTTGTCTTATCTCCATTTTATATCAATAGTTTAGGTGCTAGTGGAATACATTTTACAATTTGTTACAAAGAATAGCAACATAAAGGAATTAATTCGGGTATCACTTCTGGGGGTTTTTTATGCAGTAAACTGGTTAAAAAGGTCAAATATTTCCATCAAGCCTAAATTTTATTATTGCCTGACATTCAAAGGGAACCTCGAGAAGACTCAAGGAGGCTAAAATCAGCTTTGTCTTTGTATTAACATGACATATTAGTAGAACCATGCAGCAATGCAGACCCACTCCATTCTCAGGCTTCTTTTTATCCCATGAGAATTAGTAAAGGGTTGTTACTCCATTATGTTTCAATCGTTACTCATTATAGTACCTGCTTCTGTCTCATCTGTTGGGCTTGGGGATTTAACAGATCCAACACCAATACCAATACCGAGACCTGTTCCAGAGCCACCAATACCAATACCAATGCCAATACCTCTGGCAACATTTACACTAGTGCTGCCACCAAAACCAAGACCAATCCCCAAACCAAATCCTGATAAAGAGACCAAAAGGTCATGTGATTTGAGTTAAATATTTACTTTTAACTGGAGTTTTTGTCTGTGCTGAAAAAGTAGTACATACCACCTGAGGGCTGACCTTGACCAACACCATCTGGAAACAAGATGGTAAAAAAAAGAAAAGTTGTGATATCTTGTAATAACTGATTTGATTATCATATGAAAAATAAATCCAAATCGGAGTGTAGCATTTCATGCATTTCATTCCCTGTATCTCCAGAGGGAGACATGAGAACATCTGTAGACCAAGAAACAATCATGTAAAGTTCTTCCAGTGTAAGCATGGGGATAAACGTAGCTTAACATAGCACATGGGTTTGCTGAAGCCAGTCCTCTTCTCATATCTGATTCTATTAATACAGGATTACTATAGCTTATGACCAGATTCTTCTTTTTTTGCATGTAAACAATGACCTATTAAAACTATTCATGAATGAGGACAATGACGTGTTAAACATCAGCATTCAAAGTAATACCTGGTTTACCACCAGCTAGGATGGGTATTCCTGTTCCAGTAACTCCATCAAGTCCATCCCCATCAATAGAACCACCAGTAACTCCTATAATAAAAAAAACAAAATAATAATAAATTAAGCCGCCACCTACACAACCTCATATGAAAATCCAAACTTTAATTTAAATATGACTAGAAAACTATATCTAACAATAACTATATCACAATATAACTATATCTAAACTTTGAAGATTTACCTTCACCTGGACCACCACCAATAGAACTGCCAGATCCCTCTATAACTCCACCTTGTTCCCCTGAGTAATTGAATTGAGGCATTTCAAGTCAAGTTTTATTTAGTATAACAAGAAAGGTATTAGAAAACACAGTGGGGAAAAAAACAACTTACCCAACCTAGGGGCCTTAGTAGCACCTGTGTTCAAAAAACAACAACAAATGTATTACATTCATAAAGAATCAGTTATGCTGAAGTCGCAAATTAACTTAATATTTCACACACGAGACCAGTGTCAGCAGGTTTGTTACTAACCTGGTACTTCTGTAGTGTCATTACCAGTCCTTTCAGCTGATCCACCAGGATATAGGGGGAAAACCATAAAGAAAGAGTTACAGCATTATGCATATCAGTGTATTATTTGTGTCTTGCTTTTTGTACTTTCTTTCTATCGTTATAACTTTCTTACTTACTTACTTTCATTAAACATATTACCTCTGTCATCTCCTGTTTGGATTCTCTGATTTGTGGATGCTGTTGGTATACTGTCTGGAACTCCTGTTCCTCCTATTGGTCCTCCTGTGAAGCCTGGAACTCCTAGGGTCAGATTTAGAACATATTCCTTGTTGGTTTCCTGGTCAGTCAATAAAATGGAGTATGTCAATCAACCCAACACGCAAGAAGGAACACCAACGCACCATATTTGTCTGTCTTGCTTCCACTGAATGGTACCCCTCCTGCCCCACCAGTAGTGGCTGAAAATATAGCAATTTGTCAAAATACAAGCCTTTATTTTATTGAGTAGCAATTTTCCGGCAATCATCACCTGCACCAGTTGCAGTTCCAGTCCCTATTCCTGTGGTTGTAGTTCCAGATCCAACAACACGAGGCACTGACCCTGCTCCACCTAACACAGTCCCAGTTCCAGAAGCAGGTTGACCTATTAAGGAGGTGAGTGATAGTTAATAGTTCAGAGTAATCAGAGATCAATTAATGCAATAAGATTGTATCCCGTTAATCATTCCTTTAAACAACCTTAGAGGTTCTGTAAATGGAGTTCCTACCATATTTTGGTGGCTTTCCACCTTGTCCATATCCTGTATATTGTAATAGAGAAAAAGGGATACTTAGATAAGATTAAACATTATAAAAGCAAGAATACTATCAACATTGGTTTGTTTACAGAAACTTGCCTCCATAGCTTCCAAGACCAGTGACCAATCCACTGCCAGGAACTCCACCAAGAGCAGATCCAGAGCCAAGACCACCTCCAATGCCCCCAGGAACTGCTCAATGAGTCAAAAGAAAAACTCCATCTAGATTGCACAGTTACCTTTATAACAGTGCTAACATGCTATATTTGCACAACATGTGGAAACTCAAAGATGTTTTGCTCACCAGTCTGTCCAGTGCCAAGTCCTCCTCCTGTTCCAGTGCCAAGTCCTCCTCCTGTTCCGGTGCCAAGTACTCCTCCTGCTCCTAATTGCCCTGTTGCCCCAGGTATGCCCAAGGAGTAATAAAACAGTATAAGTTTTTTGGACCATTTTGGACCTTTTTTGACTGCCAACATTTGTGAACTTGTGAATGAGTTCCAATTTAGGGAGTATAGACTCTCAAATATACTCTTCATCAAACTATGCCTCAAAAATGATCCTTTCATGCAAATCTCTATTCTATTCAGGATATAATTGACCTATGCCTTAGACTAACAACATCGCTGTATATGAATGCAAAATCTTCTTAAGTTCTTAAGTTGCTCAAATATAGACATGGTCAGTCTTGCCACCAATGAATCAGTTCAGAAATCATATGTATGTTCAGAAGCATACCATATTTAGCAGCTTTCAATCCTTGTCCATAACCTATAAGAAACAAAACATGTTACCTTCGATCAAAAATGTTTGGAGATACGATTAAGATAAGTACAGTATGTACATCTAAACCAATTCAACTGTTCTTTTGAAGCCTTTTCAAACTTGCAATTACCTCCAGCACCTGTAGGCCCTCCTCCGACTCCTGTTCCTCCAGGTACACTGCCTGCTCCAAGTCCATATCCTGCCCCAGGAATCAATCCAGTACCCTGGCCGTATCCACCAACAGGTCCTGCTCCAGTTCCATATCCTTGAGCAGGACCTGTGCCTATTCCAAATGGTCCACCTACACCAGATGGAGCAAAGCGTCCAGCCTGACCTGCAAATTGGATTTATAAAACATTCATAATGCAAACTAGTATTATGTGCTTATAATAATTTCAAAAATAAAATAAGTTTGTCTACCGTATTTAAGTGCCTTTGATCCACTTGGATATGCTACAATTAGGACATGACACAAACAATATGTGAAATTGTCAATCTAAAGAAATGATAATGTTATAAATGATAATGTTATATGTGTATAGCATTTGATGCTTTACCTCCAGTACCTGGACCATATCCCACAGGAACTCCACCTGGACCATATCCCACAGGAACCCCACCAGGGCCATATCCCGCAGGAACTCCACCAGGGCCATATCCCCCAGGTACTCCACCGGAGCCTCCAGCTGGTACACCTCCAGTTCCTACTCCACCTCCTTGTGCCACTCCAGCACCAAGACCACCAGCTGGTACTCCTGGTCCTAATCCACCACCAAGGACCCCTCCTAATCCTCCAGGCAATCCTGTTCCAGCAGTCCCACCTGTTCCACTTGGGAATCCTTTTTTTGCAGCAAAAGATAACATCTTCATGACATTTTCAGCATAAGGATTCAATTAGTGCAATCAAACTAGATTTGTATGTAATTGAATGTGCCTTACCATATTTGCGAGCTTTGGCTCCAGCATATCCTGAAGAAATTGTGATGCAAAAATACAGCACATAGAACACAACGATTGGGATTTCATGTTTGTAACATTTACAAAACAAAGTAAATTTTTTATGTGGACATTTTAATGATTTTCATGATCCTAAACTGAGGAACAATTACTTCATTTTGACTTCTTTTGGGGGCTATTATTATATGTTATGCATGCTATCCAAATGCATTTACATTTACTGAATGTATGAATATAGAAACATGCTTTAACAATATATTGTGCATATGCGATAAAACAGCTATGCAACAATATATTTTTGTGATTGTTAGAATGAATGTCCAGCATTCTGAAATATTTCAGCATAAGCTCATTTACCTCCAGGTCCAAGACCGCCACCAGGAACTCCTCCAGGTCCAAAGTCACCACCTGGCACACTTCCAGGTCCAAGGCCACCACCTGCCACACCTCCAGGACCAAGACCACCACCAGGTACAACTCCAGATCCAATGCCACTACCTGGCCCACTACCCAGTCCACCACCAATTGTCCCTCCTGGTCTAAGTCCACTTCCAGGCTGACTTCCAACGCCGCCAAGTCCACCTACTGTCCCTCCTGGTACAACTCCTGAACTAGGTCCTCCTAGGGTACCACCAGCACCTCCTATACCTAAAATAGTGTAAAGTAAATTTTGTGGCTACTAAGAAAAAAATTATATCACCTTTACTAAATTAAATATCTTACCATATTTACGAGCTTTTGCTTCAGATCCATATCCTGTGGAATTTTAATCAGAAAATAAAGTTGTTTGATGCCAATCCTAATCTACAGTCTCCAGAAAGTTATACCTCATCTCCATCTACTCCACCCACTGTGAAGGAATAAATGTCAAATCTATTGACTTTTTCTGTTATAGCACTTACAGAACGTTGGCATATGTGCTAATATGTACAACATACCAGTTGAAATAATATAAAAAGCACAAATTAAATTAGTAAATTGAATAGTTACTACAATATGACAAATTAATACCCCCAGTTCCAGTAGCAAGTCCAAGCCCTCCACCAGGCAGCCCTCCAACACCTCCACCAGGTACACCACCAGTTCCTCCAACTCCCCCAGCATGCAAGAGAGCAGCTCCAAGTCCAGTGCCAGCTAGACCACCAGTGCCAAGTCCTCCTGGTAATCCTCCTGGTAATCCTCCAGCACCTAAAGCCCCACCAGGACCTCCAAGTTGAGCTACAGAACAAAATAATAGCAAAACAACACATGATTCTTTTATTAGACAACCTTATAAAGTTTCTTGTGGTGTGAAATTATGGGTTAAAATAAAATTTTTATTATGTATCACTGGATAAATAATCATAATGTTTTAATCCTATAAATAATACACGATACATAGATGAATCCATGTGCATAATTAACATATCTCTTACCATATTTTCGTGCTTTGGCTCCAGCATATCCTGAAATTTAGAAAAGAAAGCATGTCTCATTACTCAGAAACAAAAAATAACCCATGTTAGTTTATATGATGCAACAACATTCAACAAGTTACCTCCAGGACCAACTCCAAGACCAGAGCCAGGAAGTCCACCAGTTCCATGACCAGAGCCAGGAAGTCCACCTGCACCCAGTCCAGATCCAGGAAGTCCACCAGCTCCCAGTCCAGAGCCAGGAAGTCCACCAGCACCCAGTCCAGAGCCAGGAAGTCCCCAGGACCAGCTCCCAGTCCAGAGCCAGGACGTCCACCAGTTCCAAGTCCAGAGCCAGGACGTCCACCAGTTCCAAGTCCAGACCCAGATAGCCCACCAGTTCCAAGCCCAGAGCCTGGAAGACCACCAGTTCCAAGTCCAGAGCTTGGAAGACCACCAGTCCCAAATCCTCCTGGCAATCCTGCAGCACCTAAACCCCCACCAGAACCTCCAAGCTGAGCTACAGAATAAAATAATAGTAAAATCAATGCATGAAACTTACATTGGACAACATTGGAAAGTTATTAGGCACGAGTGAACTTAAGGGCTTAAATAAAAGTGATAATGATTATTGGTTAAATAGGTATTACACTTTAAAAGGTATGAACATGACCATATTACAGACTTTTGGATATTACCTCTTGTCACTAAAGAACATACATGTTTACACGTGCATTATTAATGTGACTTTTACCATATTTCCGTGCTTTGGCCGCTGCATATCCTGAAAATGTGTCAAATAAAATATCTCATTACTCAGATGGAAAAATAATCTATTTTTGTATATGTAATGAAACAATATTCACATTTCATCTAGCAAGTTACCTCCAGGACCAACTCCAAGACCAGAGCCAGGAAGTCCACCAGTTCCAAGACCAGAGCCAGGAAGACCACCAGTTCCAAGACCAGAGTCAGGAAGTCCACCAGTTCCAAGACCAGAGCCAGGAAATCCCCCGGCTCCAAGACCAGAGCCAGGAAATCCCCCGGCTCCAAGACCAGAGCCAGGAAGTCCACCAGCTCCCAGTCCAGAGCCAGGAAGTCCACCAGCTCCCAGTCCAGAGCCAGGAAGTCCACCAGCTCCCAGTCCAGAGCCAGGAAGTCCACCGGTCCCAAGCCCTCCTGGCAATCCTCCAGCACCTAAAGCCCCACCAGGACCTCCAAGCTGAGCTACAGAAAAATTGATAGTAGAAGCAATACAGGAACATTTGAATGAACAACCTAGTAAATTTCCTTATGGCTCAAGTGAGTTTAAGGACTTCAATAAATGTGCTAGGGATTATTGGTTAAATGATCACTATGCTTTAAAAGGTATGAATATGAATACTGACTTCTGGACATTATCTTTAATCATTACAGAAAGTACATTATTAATGTGACTTTTACCATATTTTCGTGCTTTGGCTCCAGCATAACCTGAAATTTGTCAAAAATAAACATATCACTACTCTGAAACAAAAATAATATATTTTAGTATATATATATATACAGTATATATATATATATATAAAATGCAACAATATTCACATTTCATTTAGCAAGTTACCTCCAGGTCCAGTTCCAAGTCCAGAGCCAGGGAGCATGCCAGTTCCAAGTCCAGAGCCAGGAAGCCCACCAGTCCCAAGTCCCCCTGGTAATCCTCCTGGCAATCCTCCAGCACCTAAGGCCCCACTAGGACCTCCAAGCTGAGCTACAGAACAAAATAATAGTAGAAACAATACATGAATTTTTAATTAGACAACCTTATAAAGTTTCTTGTGATTCAACTGAAATTACGGGCAAAGATAAATATGTAATTATGTATCACTGGTTAAATAAGCATTACGTTTTAATCCTATAAGTAATAAATGATACATAAATGAATCTATGTGCCTGAATAATATGATTCTTACCATATTTTCGTGCTTTGGCTCCAGCATATCCTGGAATTTATAAAAGAAAACATATCTCATTACTTAAAAACAAAAATAAACTATGTTAGTTTATATGATGCAACAACATTTAGCAAGTTACCTCCAGGACCAACTCCAAGACCAGAGCCAGGAAGTCCACCAGTTCCAAGTCCAGATCCAGGAAGGCCACCAGCTCCCTGAACAAAGCCTGGAAGTCCACCAGTTCCAAGTCCAGATCCAGGAAGTCCACCAGTTCCAAGTCCAGATCCAGGAAGGCCACCAGCTCCCTGACCAAAGCCTGGAAGTCCACCAGTTCCAAGTCCAGATCCAGGAAGTCCACCAGTTCCAAGTCCAGATCCAGGAAGTCCTCCAGTTCCAAGTCCAGATCCAGGAAGTCCACCAGCTCCAAGTCCGGACCCAGGAAGTCCACCAGCTCCCTGACCAAAGCCTGGACGTCCACCAGCTCCAAGCCCACCAGTTCCAAGTCCAGGTAGCCCACCCACACCAATGCCTGAGGCATAAAAATATAATAACTCTATTGTAAAATAACCCAATAGAGTTGGATCCTATGAAATGAATAGTGAAAGAACATCTTTAAAAAAACTCTTTATCTTTTAATAAACAATATCCCATTAGGAATTGGCATTAAATTAGATTCACCTTCACCCTGTAGTTTTCTGCTTGGGTTTGGCATTTCTTGGAAAATTATCCACCATATTATACACCATATTACTATATATATATATTTTATTTTTTTCCCCTTACCGTACTTCTGTGCTTTGGCTCCTGCTCCTGGTGAGGGTAAAAACAAGACATTCAGTAGCACAGACAATAATACTTCAAGACAATGTCTGATATTATGATATCACATTTCACATTTACATTTATTCACTTAGCAGACGCTTTTATCCAAAGCGACTTACAAATGAGAAATACAAGCAAAGTGATATCAAGCACAGAACAATACAAGTAGTGCTACTATACAAGATCTATTAATTGAGTTCTAGAAGAAGCAAAGTGCGCAGAGTAGAGGTGTAAGTGCTTTTTTTAATTTTTTTTTATGAGTTGGTTAGGTGATATCAAACCACAAGCACCCTTAGCTTACCTCCCGGATAGGTACCAGCACCACTGGGATACAAGCCTCCAGGACCTGCACCAAAACCAGGAACACCACCTGCTCCAGGTATAGCACCAGCACCAGGTACACCACCTATTCCAGGAACAGCGCCAAAACCAGGTACACCACCTGCTCCAGGCACAACACCAGGTACACCACCTGCTCCAGGCAAAGCACCAGCACCAGGTACACCACCTGCTCCAGGCAAAGCACCAGCACCAGGTACACCACCTGCTCCAGGCAAAGCACCAGGAACACCACCTGCTCGAGGAACAGCACAAGGTATACCAACCAGCACAGTTCTTATACCAATTCTAGCTGCTGTTGGTGACATTAACAGTAATATGAGTATTCTAGTATATATTCATTATAATCAGGTTAATACACTATATGGCCCAAAGTATGTATACACCTGATGATCATACCTAAATGTGTGTCTTCCCCAACTACAACAAATCACACACTTGTCTAGAATGCCTTTGTATACTGTGGCATTAAGATTTTCCTTTACTGGGACTAATGAGCCAACCCCAGTCTTGTTCCAACATTACAATGTCCCTATTCACAAAGCAAGCGCCATAAATTGGCAACATGATGTTGTGGGGCGGTTGTGGATCAGGTGGTAGAGCGGGTTGTCCACTAATCGTAGGGTTGGCGGTTCGATTCCCGGCCCACATGACTCCACATGCCGAAGTGTCCTTGGGCAAGACACTGAACCCCAAGTTGCCCCCGATGGCAAGTTAGCGCCTTGCATGGCAGCTCTGCTACTGTGAGTGTGTGTGTGTGATGGGTGAATGAGACACAGTGTAAAGCGCTTTGGATAAAAGCGCTATGTAAGTGTGCCATTTACCAATGTTTTGTATAAGAACACAAGTGGGACACAAAGAGCCTTGACCTCAATCTGACTGAACACCTTTTGGATGTACTGGAACTCCAACTGTGTGCCATGCCTTCTTGCCCAAAATCAGAGTATTCCCTCAGTGTGGCTAATTGGGCAAATACACACTGCCACAGTTTAAAATCTACTGGAAAGCCTTCCCAAAAGAGTGAAGGCTGTTATAGCAGCAAAAGGGGGTCCAAGGCCTTATGCCCATGGTTTTGGAATGGGATGTTCAAGGTCAGATAAGGGTGTGATTGTCAGATGTCCACAAATATTTGGCCTTATACTGTAGCTTAATGTGTGATTCAGCCTTTCACCTTGCTGAACTTACCATATTTAGCAGCTTTAGCCTGAGACTTGGCTGAACCAGGTCCTGAAGGAATAAAGAATAAACATTTTAAAACCAAAATTATTCAAAAAATTATACGAAACACACATGTGGTATTTATATAAATGTGGTCTGGAATATAGAATCATTCAATCAGGAGATAATCTGTAAAGGGTGTAAGAGTCTCAGAGCTCATTAATTCATATTTTTGGTTGGGGATTTTCAGTGCAGTGTTCCTGCCATAGGCTTTGCATCGTCAGTATGCAATTGAAAGTGTCACGATTCTAAGGACTCTGGACTCCATTTCCCATCAGCCACCGCAAGTCACATGGTTTTCTGCACCTGATTCATGTTTTGGTTAATGAGCACTGGGGTGTATATATAGTTGGGTTTTGCACTTAGTCTTTGTCTTTCGTTAAATGTGTAAATGTGTTTAGACTCCTGTTTCTATGTCTCTCGGTGTTTCTGTTTCATGCCCGTGTTTCCATGTTTAGTCTCAGTGTTAGTTTCCTGCCTCGGTGTTTACGTAGATTAGTGTTCATGTATTTGTTTTGTTATATAATAAACTCTTAAGAAAAATCCCGCGATTGCATCCGACCCCTTTACGCGAACGTGACAGAAAGAAGATCTGAAAATGAGAGATTTATGAATCTACCAGCATAAACAATCCAATTAACTTAAATAATATGTACTTTCGCACATATTATTTTAGTAAGTTCTGATTAATTAATTTTGCTTTATGTAATACAAAACAGCGGATATCTCAAGAAGTTTGACTACTTCTCCTATGCACAATAATACCTCCAGACTTGGGTGAAATGAGAGGGTATCCACGAAACACTCCTGGTAACTGTTGTCCAGCAAAGCTCCCACGACCGCCTGTAAAAATTTTTTAGATGTCTTGACATGTATATACTGTATATATATATATATATATATATATATATATATATATATATATATATATATATATATATAGAACTCACCATTGGCCCCAAGTCCACCTTGACCAAGCTGAGCTACAAATTAAGAAGGGAAAATTAGAGATAGATACAGAAACAGAAGATTGATTGTATTATCCTATCAGTATAAAGCCCACCAGTCTGAGATCCTGTTGCTACACCTGGCAGAACTCCTTGGCCACCGAAACCTGCGTACAGAAAGTTGGTCTAAATATCTGATGTTAATAACATTTCCAAGATGTCATTAAACGCTTCAGCATTATTTACCTTGTCCAGGAACAATTCCACCCTGGTACAACCCTGGAACACTAATACCTAAGTTAAGATAAAAAATAAATTAATTAATAAAAAACAGTTTTACATTTGCAAATTCTAATATGATGCCCAATAATAAGTGGTATAACTCCTATTACCTGGTACCGGTGCCTTCCCTATCTTGCCAGCTTTTTGCACAGGGCCGGTTCCAGTACTTGGTATTCCAGTTTGTGGCAAAATAGGTGCTAAAGGGCCAAAAATAACAGGGAGACAATGCATAGGTACCTATTTTCCAAACAACAAAATATCACAAGAACCATGATTTTTGGGAACTACCTCCACCAGGACCAACTCCAGCTCCACCAGGGACAAATCCAGCTCCACCAGGGCCAACTCCAGCTCCACCAGGGCCAAATCCAGCTCCACCTGGACCAACTCCAGCTCCACCAGGGCCAAATCCAGCTCCACCTGGACCAACTCCAGCTCCACCAGGACGAACTCCAGCTCCACCAGCGTCAACTCCAGTTCCAGCAGGGCCAAATCCAGCTCCACCAGGGCCAAAACCAGCCCCACCAAGACCAACTCCAGCTCCACCAGGACCAACTCCAGTTCCACCAGGGCCGAAACCTGCACCACCAGGTCTGACGCCTACACACCGGGACCAAATCCACCAAGGTTAGCTCCACCAAGACCTATTCCACCAGACCATTTTGTGGATTGTATGAATTCTATAAGTTATAAATGTTCACTGCTATGGCTGCTTAAAAGTATACATTTTGTAACTGTAACATACCCCAAACTTTTAAAAGTGTCAGGTATTTTCACAAAACGGCATGGAGACAGAACAGAAACCAAAACAAAACACACATGGCAAAGAAAACAAAGCCACGTCAACGCATATACGCGCTGTCATGCTACGGGCAGCTTAGGCGCACTGAGTGTCGACCACTGTTTAGTAATTGGTTGTATCCCTTATGTGTCATCAGTGGTCACAGCTGTTTCTGTTTCTCCCTTTGATTAGTTTGTCTATTTATACCCTCATGTTTCTGTATTACAT
This sequence comes from Noturus placidus, assembly GCA_022414735.1. Taxonomy (NCBI): domain Eukaryota; kingdom Metazoa; phylum Chordata; class Actinopteri; order Siluriformes; family Ictaluridae; genus Noturus; species Noturus placidus. The sequence goes on from JAFFST010052872.1 coordinate 45,796, forward strand.
CGCAAAGTATTGTGTTCAATGCATTGCTGCCTGTGCCGTACCAAACCGTATTGTTTCATATCTTGATCTTCTGGTTTTTGATCGTTTTCATTTTTGGTTTTGTGATTCTGGCTTTTGCCTTGTTTTGCCTGTTTGCGGATTGTTTGACTCTGTTCCCATTTCTGACTTCATTTTGCCATACATTTTGTCTGCCTGCCTCTAAATACTGCCTCTAAATACATTTTGTCTGCCTGCCTTTTACTGCATGCCTTTTATCTGCGCTCGCCAAATGTGACAAAATGTGTAAAGTCTCAAATTGATCACTTACCTGTTTTTGGTGGTTTCTGTCCTGCACCAGGATAGAGACCTCCAGCACTGCCATATATTCCTAAAAAGACATAAGCTTATAATTTACATTTATTCATTTAGCAGACGCTTTTATCCAAAGTGACTTACAAATGAGTGCACACTCAAACACCAATGGTAGCAGAGCAGCCATGCAAGGTGCTAGCTTGCCATCAGGGGCAACTTAGGGTTCAGTGTCTTGCCCAAGGACACTTCGACATGGGATCACCCGGGCCGGGATTCGAACCACCAACCCTACGATTAGTGGATTAGTGGACAACTCGCTCTACCGACTGAGCCACAGCCACCCATTGCCTATTTAGATAGGCAATCATACCAAATAACTGTTTTTTTCAGATACTATATGAGAACACTATGCATTGGCATGGGGTAATGTTTGAATGTTTTTGTTCAACGTTTAAGACATGGAATCTTATCTCACCATGAACCCTGCCATGAAACATAGGTTTTGACTGTGCTTATGGATTCATGGGGGATCAATAAAGTATCTATCTATCTATCTATCTATCTATCTATCTATCTATCTATCTATCTATCTATCTATCTATCTATCTATCTATGTGGATTCTTATGGATTCATGTCTGTTTCTACCTTCTTGTTGCCTGATGTAGATAAGAGTAGTATTGATATACTGATGAGGCTACCAAAACCCCCTCTAAAGCAATTCATAAGAAATTTGAGAAGGGACACATTTACCCACATATTCAAATTCATCATTAGGTTCTATTCGAAATATTTGTTTGACATTTGTCTGGGGACCTTAATAAGGCAGAAAGTTAAAACACATTTTATTTTTTACACAATACATTCATATTAGAGCTCATTGGCACTTATTATATTCAATGACATTTTTTTAGCAACTCCATAATTTCTTTATACTATTATAATTGTACATGATTTCATGGGTTTTCCACATGTTCCTATGGAAAGGTACAATACGTTGATGTATTTAATAATTAAGATTGTGTTGGCAAATGTATCTCAAATTATGGCAATTTTCTACATGATTTATATAAACCTAAAATAACATCTTCTATATTTAATGTTTATAGCTTCAAAATAAAACAACATAAAGTAGAACTGTATTAGGGGATGGAACATGGTTACTCCAAATGATATTCCCTCAGTGGTGCTTGGATGATGGTAGTGGATAGAGCTAACATGTAGGTCCACAATTTCCAATAACTGGGAATCAATTGGGTTCTGGTGACTTTGAATGCCATAGTATATGAGCCCTGTGGATTGAGGCATTGTCATCCTGAATGAGACCACTCTCAACAGAATTATAGAAAATTTTAATCATATGATATCCTACCGATAATGTGAACCTTCCCTTTAACAAATTAAGTGGGCCCAATACATGCCAGCACAATGCCACTGCAAAGCAGAGCCTCCATTTTTTCCCTTTAATTAGCCACCTATCTGTATATTTAAAGAAGTGAATTAAGGTTCCTTACCTACTCCGACTCCACCAGGACCATAACCTAAGCCAACTCCCCCTGTTCCTACTCCTGGGCCAACTCCTCCTGGTCTGACTCCTCCTGGACCAAATCCTCCTAGACCAGTACCACCTGGACCAACTCCTCCTGTTCCAACTCCTCCTGGTCCAACTCCTGTTCCAACTCCTCCAAGACCAGTACCTCCTGGTCCAAAACTCCCAACACTCTGTCCAGTGCCAAGTCCACCTAAGCCTCCTATAGAAGAAAGTTTGCAAATGTGCATTTAAACCAAAATATTTATCCTCTTCACGTATTTTCTTGAAGACAAATCACAATACCGTGTCCATTAAAAAGTACTGACCCAGTTTTGGAGGTTTCCCACTGATGCCTATAAAAAAAAAAAAAAAAAAAATGGTATTTGGCTAGGTTGCTAGGAATATGCTTTAAAATGCATATATTAGTATTTTACAACCATAGTAGCAGAAGTAAAAACAATATTGCATGATATCCTCCCAAGACTTTTCATTACCAACACCTCAACTAAAACCAATTAGTTGTTTTTCTTTAGTTTTACTAATTCTATTAACTATTCATAAAGTGTACACTTAGCATTCACTCTAGTTAGGGGCTAAGTACTTGTTCATTATGTCTAACCTCGTCCAAGTCCACCAGGCCCAACACCACCAGTTCCAAGTCCACCAGGCCCAACACCACCAGTTCCAAGACCCCCTGGACCAATCCCTCCAGGTCCAAATCCTGCTCCAAGAGTACCAGGCACTCCAGCACCAAGGCCTAGTCCTCCAGCACCTAATCCAGTACCAAGCCCACCTATATATTCTCTTAAGTTTTACTATGGAACAGTAATGACATTCAATTTATTGACTTCCAGTGTTATAACAATAAAAGCGCCAAACTCACCAGGCCCTGCACCTCCAGGCACGAGTCCTCCTAGTCCACCACCTCCAAGAGCACCAGTTCCAAGTCCCTGAGCACCATATCCTGCCCCTAGGGAAGTATACATTTATTGACACATTTACTATAATACAATTGTTGTAAATATGAGCAAATACTGAATACAGAATTTCTGCTGAAAAGTTGATGTCTTGCATACTCTACATAAGGAAATATTATCCTACAGAATTACTACAGAATATCTGACTCCAATCTCACCTATTTTTGGAGGCTTGCCAGCAGCTCCTGGTTTAAAAAATAAAGCTTGAGCCATTAAATAACTGTAGCAATGAACAAGGAAAACAATTAAGAAATAAATAAGTGCGTCATGTGATAATATAGTATAATTGGCTCGTCTGGTTTCTGGTTTGACACCTAACCAGGTACAACAAATAATACAGTAGTTGTTTAGAGAGCAAAAATTTTGATTGGCTTGGGGTCCATTTGATCTTCGTTGGAAACTGTCATAGGGTACTAAAATAATTCTATAGTGTAAGTGCAACTGTTATCACATTTATTATTATCATTTACATTTATTCATTTAGCAGACGCTTTTATCCAAAGCGACTTACAAATGAGAGCACACTCACACACCAATGGTAGAGCTGCATGCAAGGTGCTAGCTTGCCATCGGGGGCAACTTAGGGTTCAGTGTCTTGCCCAAGGACACTTCGGCATGGGATCACCCGGGCCGGGATTCCAACCACCAACCCTACGATTAGTGGATTAGTGGACGACCCGCTCTACCGACTGAGCCACAGCCGCAGCATTTCTTGTTGACAGAGTTATGCACAGTTGAAGTTAATGTTAGCAGCCTTGGTGATTTTGTGACCTACTCAGATTGCATTGCATTATAATCTCAACACAAATCTCAAAAATGTATATAGAGTATAACAATGCAGAATTTACCTTAGATAAGGTGATTTTTGAAATTACTTATAAGCTACACATCATTCAATTGCATTACTAGCATCTAGCTACTGTTCATAATTTTCTCAATACACATTCTCAAAGTGCTTACAAATAACATCAGTGTATATGTTATTTGTATGTTTTGTACAACCATCTTAAAGCATTCCTGTTATGTAATGCTTTACAAGAATAGTTCAATTGTTGCTGATGTTTTTTCATGGGATCTGACTCAAGCCCAATGGCAATGCCATTCAGGTCTGACACCCCTGGGAACTGGACTTTCAGGAATAATAGCTCCTATTTCAATGCCCCCTGGATGAAACCTAAGATGCAGAGTCAGTACCTACACTACTAACAGATCTAGAACCAGTACCCACACTACTAAAAGATCCGGAGCCAATACTCACACTACTAAAAGATCTGGAGCAAGTACCCACACTACTCAGCCCACCATATCATGTAATTTAGTATATTACCCTCAACACATGGGGTGTTTGGGGAGATTTGCAGGAGAGTCCCCCAGAAGATATAGTTTACAGTGAAATTTGATGTAACTTGTTTAACAATATTTCCACAAACCTGCTCCAAGTCCTCCAGTGCCAAAGCCACCAACTCCTATTCCACCAGTTCCAAGACCGCCAGTGACTGGTCCACCTGTTCCAGGACCTGTACCATAACCACCTGGTCCTACTCCTCCTGTACGAGTACCAGGAACAAATTGTCCAGTTCCAAGTCCTGGCCCACCAGTACCAGTACCAAATGCAGTCCCTGCTGTACTGGGACCTACATCATAACCCAACAAAAATGTGTGTCCTGCTTAGATGTAACTTCCTTAAATTGCCTTTAAAAAACAAATCTATATTTAAAAAATAATGTATGGCCATAATAGTTAAGTGTAAAGAATGTAGGTTGTCACTCACCAGCTGTCTTTCCTGGCTTATAACCAAGAAACCTGCCTGGAATTAAAATACATTGAAATGGAGGAAAACAATATTTTGTTTTAAAGAATATAGAACCTTCTACCAATGTAAAAAATGTTAGAATTTTTTTAATCACATACAGTATATGCCTAAGACTTAAAGGAGACTTTTGATCAATATTCACGTGCCAAACATAATTGTTTTAATTAATTGAGCTAGAAAATTAATACTAGCGTATCTTGTGTTTATTAAAAGGAAATATTTACTACCTCCTGCTCCAGGACTGGTGCCAATTCCTTGTCCAGTTCCCAGTGCACCTCCAGGACCAGCACCAAGACCACTTCCTGGAAGGACTCCAGTCCCTATACCGCCAGGACCAAGTCCTGTGCCTACGCCTACCCCAGGTCTAATTCCAGTACCAAGTCCAGCTCCAAAACCCCCTACTGGACCAGGTCCAGCACCTTGTCCAAAACCAGGAGCAATGCCAGCACCTATTCCAGGCCCAGCTCCTCCTCCCCCTCCTCCTCCTACTCCTCCTGCAGCTGGTATGTAGACTCCTGCAACAGAGGACAACAACCTTTCAGTGGAATTATTACTAAATTATTTGGAGTGATAAATGAAAGAGAACAGGAAATTCCAATTACCTGCTGGTCCATTACCATTCCACCATTCCACCTGCTAGCCCCCACTACCATTCATCCAGTTACCTGTTGGTCCACTACCATTCCACCAGTTACCTGCTAGCCCCCATTACCATTCATCCAGTTACCTGTTGGCACACTACCATTCATCCAGTTACCTGCTGGTCCACTACCATTCCACCAGTTACCTGCTAGCCCCCACTACCATTTCATCAGTTACCTGCTAGCCCACTACCATTCATCCAGTTACCTGCTAGCCCACTACCATTCATTCAGTTACCTGCTGGCCCACTACCATTCATTCAGTTACCTGCTAGCCCACTACCATTCCACCAGTTACCTGCTAGCCCTCTACCATTCATCCAGTTACCTGCTAGCCCTCTACCATTCATCCAGTTACCTGCTAGCCCCCACTACCATTCATCCGGTTACCTGCTAGCCCACTACCATTCATCCAGTTACCTGCTAGCCCACTACCATTCATCCAGTTACCTGCTAGCCCCCACTTCCATTCATCCAGTTACCTGCTAGCCCTCTACCATTCCACAAGTTACCTGCTGGCCCACTACCATTCTTGGTCTGGAAATGGTCTGCACTTATATAGCGCTTTTATCCAAAGTGCTTTACACTGTGTCTTATTCACCCATTCACACACACACTCGCACACCAATGGTAGCAGAGCTGACATGCAAGGCGCTAACTTGCCATCGGGAGCAACTTAGGGTTCACTGTCTTGCTCAAGGACACTTCTATATGTGAGTCAGGTGATCCGCCATCCCTACGATTAATGGACAACCCACTCAGGTAACCAGTTACTTGATTACACACTATTACTAATAACAAGAATTTACGTCTGTCAATAGACTACTATCCTCTTCCAGGTTCATAGAACTGTAAACACTCAATGTAACATGTACTTTGAAAAAAGAGTGTCCTATAATTAACATTTTAATCATTAATTTGATCAAACTGTGAAAATTATAGCGTACATCTAGGTTGTTTACAAAGTTAGAATTTAACATCTATAGGAACATGTCTTCTCATCTACTGTACAGTCTTAGGGGAAAAAAATCCTCTTTCTAGAGTTCCTTAATGGTTCCTTGGATAGTTAAGGGTCTATAGCTTTCAGAAATGGTTTTAATTGGCATATTCTCTGAGTGAGAAGCACTCAGGTTCTATGAAGAACCTTTCAGGATCGCTCCTCCAGAGGGACAACTGAAGAACCCTTAAGGGTTCAGGCATTCAGACAGAACCACTTGGACTACTTGAAATATAAGTTGCATAAACAAAATGCAAAGATTTAGTATTAGTTCAGTGGGCTTACGAGTCTTTTAAGAGCCTTGACGCTAGTTTGTAGAAATGCACTAAAATAATGATTGAAAATGCTGAAAAAATAAATGAATTTGAAAATGATTTAGGTCGTGCGTTCATAATCTAGAATGTGATTACAGGGAAAGATGATTTTTAAAATTTTGTATTAATTTCTTCCAACTCTTTGTTCTTTTGCAGGATGTAAAGTCTGTGATCTGAATGTCAATAATGTCTCAACTAAAGCCATACTTTATTTTTGAACTTTGTTTTGCTTATGTTAATTTAAGCTCAGTCTATGACTATTGACTGAATCTGAAAGACAAAGGCAATGCAGAATAAATTTAGAAGTCCAAAATAACTTTTACCAAAGAACCTAGATTATATCAGTTTCTGACAAACACACACTAATTATAATGATAAACATTGGATCACTGTCTAGAATAATGATTGGACGGGGTTAAGGTTAGGGTTAGACTCAAAAATAGGTATTTTAGAGCATCTGGAAGGTTTCATAGAGAGAGAGAGAGAGAGAGAGAGAGAGAGAGAGAGAGAGAGCCTGTAGAAAGCAGGAGACATCTTACCTCCTTGAAGTGAGGGTCTACACAGAGCCAGCAGGACAAATCCATGGAAGAGCAGCCGAGCTTTGCCCCTCGCCATCCTGCTCTGTAATAACCCTTTCCTTTAGCAACCTAGGGGTTTTATTCTCCCTCAAATGCTCATAGCTTTGAAAAAAGAGGGAAATTGGAGTGGGATGTCCATCTCTGTGTGTGTGTGTGTGTGTGTGTGTGTGTGTGTGTGTGTTCATGATGGGGGGTTGGACAAAGGTAAGGGTATGATTCACTAAATAATTACTACACCCAACACTGTCTATGTGTATTTCACTTTTTGTCTCTTTACTCCACCTCTGAGGCCCCCAAAATGATTTGTGCTTGGGAAACACATTGCTGAACAGAATTTTTATTTTTTTAAAAAAAGGAGACGCAGAGAGAAGAGAAGTAGAGACGCTAAGAGAGAGTAAGATCACATCACATCAAGAATGCTAAATATTCTCTTTAATTCGAAGAATATGCTAATTTTCTTTACCTCATTGCTCCAGAGATGTACCAAAACAGATTATTTGGTAAGCAATTTATCAACAGGGCTAGACACTCTTATGCAGCTTTGCTGAAGGTATTGATAATTATTAGTTATGTTCAAATACTTCTATTCAATTCTATGCAACGTATTGAAAGCATGAAATCGCCTGGTATGACCGGTTCAGTGTGTTTTGCAGTGAATCTAAGGGCTTTCCTGGAAAGGTATCAATTTTTTTCTTTCCTATTTTTGTTTTTTACTCCTTTAGTTAAGTTTAGTTTTTTTTTTTTTGGGTTTTATTTTGTAATCCAGCTCTCCTTCTTTGGGATGGGAACCTTCTGCCAGAACACAAGCTGTGTTTTTAGGCTGTTGGCAAGAATAAAGATTAGGTCATTCCTGCATTGATAGACATTTTGAAATTGAACGTAAAACCGCATATATGAATAGAGAGAGAGAGAGAGAGAGAGATAGAGAGAGAGAGAGCGAGAGAGAGAGAGAGAGAGAGCGAACATGTATCTTAGTGAGGAACAAATATCACCTTGTGGGGACGTTTGGCTGGTCTTTATAAGGACAACTATTAAAACAGCCAAAAAACTTTCCAGTTGGTTACTAAGATCAGGGTTCTATTTGTTTGTAGGAATAAAATTAATGAGCTGCATTAATAATGATGTCGATGCTCACAACGACAAACATCTTAGAGAAACACTCTGTTATACGAATGACATAGAAGACATTAAACATAAAATAAAAACAAACAAAAATAATCTAACCAGAACTCTAATGATGATTGTTTTGTTCTGTGGGCCAAAGCAGAACTTTTTGAACCTTTCTTCCTTCCAAAATGAACCAACCATGTTACCATGTTAGCACTACATACTGTAATGGAATTGCAGACGTCCGAATGTCCGTAAGTTCACAAAGATGACTGATTTCAGTCAACTCGTTGCATTGGTAACGTGCATAGCAACAATATGCTGCATTTGGGAAAAGAGGATAAAAGATCATTCAAAACTAAACGTGAAAAGTCTTATCTTTAAAAAGCACACTAACATCCAAATCCAGACAGTTTTAAAAACAAGTTGTCTGGCTTCGTGTGAGAACTGATAAGTGAAGTCAGTTAGTTATTGGCCAATGAGTGAAATGACTTCGCCAATGTGTCTAATGTGCCTTTAATAAAGCAGTGGATTTGAAATGGAGTCGGCCTGAGGCTCGCTCAATGCTGTAATTCCTTAACGCAAAACAGTGTAATACCTTAATTGGACACAAAAGCTGCTTTTATTGCCTTGCGTGAAACGTGATTGAAACCATTTTTACGTAGAGTTTGATGGAGCAGCATAGTTATGCGATGAAATAATTGCAGAATAAAAACAACGAGGGGAAACCGGGTCTGCAGAGGAGATATACATTTCTCTCCCAGGCTGATAAGCGGCAGCGTGTATGTAGAGAAAAAAGAAGAAAAAAAACAGAAAAAGGCAGGTTTGGAAACAAGGCCAAAGCTGTGGAACCACCATTATAATATTATCAATTTAGTTAAAAGTGCAATAAAGAAGCAGTGAGACTTATTGTAATCATTGCATCCCGATATCTACTGTATCCTACAGTATTTTACACATTGTCAAACCATCTCATGGGACCAGCCAAATGCCCCCACATGGTCAAAGCTCTTAGATATAGAGATGTTTGGTCCTAACCAAGATATATAAACATACCCACACACACACACACACACACACACACACACACACACACATTGGTGTCGTGTGCCCAGTGCCCTGCTCTCTTAGCCAACTCAGAGAGGCATATCACAGTTATGAATAAAACTGTTGATTGAAATGCGCCTATTTTCAGTTTACCTAATGTCTACCTTACGTTTACCTAATGTCTGCTGTCTATATAAGGATCTGCACGCTGCCTGCTTACGCTCCATCAGACTTCCCTAACCATTTAACAAGGCTAAGGGAATGTGGATTGTTTTTCAACAGAATATCAGAATTTTGTCTCGGGGGCCCCTTTTAGATAAGTTGCCATGAATATAACCTTTCTCAGTTCATATCTAGTGCAAAATTCAGCCGGGAAATCCAGAACACACATGCGAATGGGCTATGCAACCGTCATAAATACGTGGCGGTCCGGGAAAACCAATCGGATGTATTCTGCAAACAGGCAAAAAATGATGAGCAAAAATCGCTTTTTCTGCCTTATAGCTTAATGACGTATGGAGGATGCGATGTCTAGAGCGGTGTCTGCCAGGTTTTAACACCATGTTCAACTTCAACCTCGGTAACATTGGAAAAACTACATTTACTAGACGCTTTTATCCAAAGCGACTTACAAATGAGACACATTCACACACCAATGGGAGCAGAGCTGCATGCAAGGTGCTAGCTTGCCATCGGGGGCAACTTAGGGTTCAGTGTCTTGCCCAAGGACACTTCGGCATGGGATCACCCGGGCCGGGATTCGAACCACCAACCCCACGATTAGTGGATTAGTGGACAACCCGCTCTACCGACTGAGCCACAGCCGCCCTACTGAACTGACTCGACGCCGAGTGGGATCTCGTGTACAAAATCAAAGAACGTTACCAAGAAAAGCGTTTTCCAGCGTAGTGTGCAGTTTAATTGCATTTAGTTGCTTTCTTTACCATCTGGTTCTCTGTATTCCACCACGCGACCAGTCAACATTCTCATAGTTGCCACTAGTGAATATATTAGTCAAGTAGTCTCAGAAACCTCTACCTCCGGGTACTCCGGTTTCCTCCTCCAGTCCAAACACATGCATGGTAGACTGATTGGCATGTCTAAAGTGTCCGTAGTGTATGAATGGGTGTGTGAGTGTGTATGTGATTGTGCCCTGTGATGGACTGGCACCCTGTCCAGGGTGTACCCCACCTTGTGCCCGATGCTCCCTGGCATAGGCTCCAGGTTCCCCCGTGACCCTGAAAAGGAGTGAGCGGTTGAAGATGGATGGATGGATGGATGTCTAGATTAAGAGAACCTGAACATATTCCACCAAACCAACATAGAATCATTTTTATTAATCTTCTAAACTTGCTTAATCATTGTGTAGAGATCACATTTAACCAACAAAAGCGATCTGCGTGAAGATGTTTTAATAGCTAGCTTGCTAGCTAAGTGTGATTTCCACACACACACACACACACACACACACAGTCAATGTCATGCTATGATCAAGTTGCTGGTCATGTGCTATAGTGAAACAGACATACGCCTGATATCACTGAAGAGCTGTAATGTTCTTATGTTTGAAAGCTAATCCGAAAATATAAAACTACAGATAGACATAGTTTTCATGGTAATATTTACTACTTATTTAAATGCTAAGGAAAGCAATAAATAGCCTTGTGGACCTGGAAGAGAATCTGTTAAGTCTAAAATCTTCAAACAAGTGCATCTCTATTCTCCTTTTTTACTTTTGGGGGTAACCAGACTTTAAAATGCAACACAATCCATAGCTTCGTGAAATAATACAGAAATAAAGCCATGACGGAGTGAAAGAGTGTTGTCTGGCAAATCAATCCCAAACACAGGGCACATTTGAGAACAGCGCTAGACATTATTTGGTCTGCACAAACATATTTTTTATGAGTTTTATGATGTAAGAGTTGTACGGCTCAACGAAAAAAACAAATGTAACCGAGAGCATTACAGAATACTGTAGTCGCACGTGTAGCGTGAATGACGTGTGAATATTTTACAATGACATGCAGTAAAAATCTAAATGCTGGTCTTTGCAGTCCGACCCTGTTTTCAATTGTGCGTGTAGCCAAGCTTAGCATAGGATTTCACAAGATCTGTGAAATAAAACTGACGCAAGAAGGTCTTTATTGAATGAATGTAAAAAAACAATATTTACATTTACCAACGAAAAACCCCCCACATACTTAGCCCGTCTACATTTATTAGATGCTTTTATCCAAAGCGACTTACAAATGAGACACACTCACACACCAATGGGAGCAGAGCTGCATGCAAGGTGCTAGCTTGCCATCGGGGGCAACTTAGGGTTCAGTGTCTTGCCCAAGGACACTTCGGCATGGGGTCACCCGGGCCGGGATTCGAACCACCAACCCTACGATTAGTGGACAACCCGCTCTACCGACTGAGCCACAGCCGCCCTAACTGTCTTTGTGTAAGGAGTGTGTTCTTTATTATAAACACACTAAAGGGAGTGTGACAGAGCTTTAAAAACAACATTAAGCAGTCTGACGTCACATGAGTTATGCTGTGTGATGTCATCTCCTATGAGCCTCCTTCCCATGACTCACTAGCCTCGTGTAGCTGCTGGGGGTCGAAGCATTAATACAATAACAATGCCCTAAACACGTACAGGAGAGTACCAGAGCTAATCGAAATGTCAGGTAAAACAGGGATGACAGGTGAATTTCAAAAATATATATTTTTATTTTTATCCTTGACGGATTGAAAGATTCTCGTCTTTCCACCTCAGTCCAGAGTACAAATCATGATTTGTTTTTCGTTCCCCAGTCTCGCAGTGTTCAAATTATAATTGCAATATTTTGTTCTAGTCAACATCTTGATGAACACATCGTACAGATAATTGAGTGTTATAATCACTACGAGCCTCCACTGTCTATATGGATACGAGTAATGCTTAGGTAGGTAGGTGACTTGGTTTTTCTAACTTTGCAACGCCATGTTATTGTTTTTATAGGAACTCTGTGTCATACTTGTTGCCGTCCTCCAATCCTGAGCCCAGTTCTTCGAGTAATGAGCAAACACACAGACTAAGAGATTTGTAGACATAATGTGGAGTGCCCTAATTCTGTCCTGAACTTGATCTAAAATGAATTTTTGGCACTATTAGTAGAGGGTCACCATAAAACAGTCACTGACCTAGACAAACATAAAGTTTCCAACACCAACAGGAAGTAAGAACAAGAACTCAGCAAAGATCTGAGGTTTGTCCATGCCAGCTTGTTGTAATTGAATACTTCATTGGCTCACAAATGGTTTGGATTCTGTGTTCCTGAAGACAGCTGTTGTAAAAGCATGATGTCAGGTCTGTCTCGGCTGAGACTTCATGGGGAGGGAAGAGGGCAGGGTGAGAATGGAAAGAGGAAAGAGGAATCAGGGAACACAGGCACACGGTGAGATAACCCTCTGCCAGGAGTTGTCTCTGAGAGCAAAACCAAGGTCATCCAGGTCAAGACGTAAGCCTCTGTAAAAAGTTAAACACTCTTAATGCTCTTCTTTTAGAATAGTGCACGAAACGTCAATGTTTCATTCTTATCTAACGTTAGACATGATATTTTCATATGCATGTCACATGGCCCAGGTGCACAGTCGTGAATCATGTACCGGTGCCACCTCACATCTCCAGGGTCCCTGGTTTAATTCTGCTTTGTGATGAATCCTTATCTGTAAATTTACACATAATGTGAATTGGATCAAAGTTGAATTCTGAGTGCAGCGCCAATGCGTCAAATCCAAGTGCTACATGCTGTCTAGATCAGGGGTCTTCAACGTTTACAAGGCCAAGGACCCCCAAACTGATGGCGAGATGGAACGGGGTCCCCCTAATTATATATATTGTATGAAACTGTGTTATATCAAACTGGTACCAAAACTTTCGCGACCCCCATGCAGTACCTCCACGGACCCCCTAGGGGTCACGGACCCCCTGTTGAAGACCCCTGGTCTAAAGTGATGTCGCCTGTAAGGCAAAGTGTCACCGCTCTCTCCATAGGGAAACAATGGCTTGGCCGGCACAAAGTGGTTATCTCTAGGAAGCCTAAAGTCTTTTTATTATTATTATTATTCTTTTCCGGAAACCAAAAGTATCAAACTAAAACTCTGATTACAACGGTCTTGATCGGATCATCGTTCACTGAAGCAGTCCAGCATTCAACAAAGCAAAGGAAAACACACATAAGCAATGGATATCATGATATAAATCAAACATATCATCATGGTGTCGAATGAGAGTGTGTGTGTGGTAAATATATCTCATGCAACGGTCATGAGAACACTTTGTATCTACAGCGTTGGAGCTTGCAGAATCACTGAGCAAACATTGGAAATGATATCAGGAGAGGGGGAAAAATCATTCAAAGCTCTGGGCAATGACCGTGCTCGCTGAGGTTTTACCATACATAGAATTAGCTTTTATCTGAGATGGCAGTGGATATAAATAGTGAGTTTAGAGTGTCTCATTTACTGAGAACCAATAGCTCAATAGTGCAACTTTGGCAGAACATTATGTTAGCTATCATTGTTCATTTTCGATTCGGTTCAACGTTGATACTGTGGCGTTGGTGAGGAAAGGAGCGTGCGACTGGTGAACACACACGTACAGCACACAACGGTAGGCTTGGTGGAAGGGATGGGAAATATTTCAGTAAATTCACTATTTTAATTCTCTCTCTCTCTATCACCTATTAGTCGAGACCGACCTTCGGTCACTTTATGGGTCAACATTCTCTACGTATTTCATCGACGTGATCCACAAAGCATTTCGGCAGAAGTAGTGGGGTAGTTTGTCATTGCTTTCCCCATCCCTCCTCATTTATCCGGGCTTGGGACCGGCGTGTAGCTGCTGCCAGTCACACAGCTGGGTATACATACTCACACACACCCATTCATACACTACGGACACTTTGGACACGCCAATCAGCCTACCATGCATGTGTTTGGACTGGGGGAGGAAACGGGAGTACCCGGAGGAAACCCTCGCACGGGGATAATTACTAGTACATAAATAGGCCTACTATTTTTGAAACATTTCTACAATAATAATAAATATTATTCGAAACAAATGCTCGTACTCAAGTGAATTTACGAGAGAAATAAAAGGCTTTTTACTCATTACATTTTAATTTTGACCTTCAACATACTCATTTGCGAGCTAGTTTTATTTTAGTTGCTAATGCCACCTCATTAATTCCAACAACATTTTTAGACCTAAGCTAGCCAACCAGATTCTAGGTTTATCTGAATTAGTAGAATATTTCATAGATATTTAATATGATACTTTACATACCAATTAATGTCTAATGTAACTTTACTCTATGGAGCGTTGGATAAAACTCTCTGCTAATCGAATAGATGTTTGTATGAATATGTCTGCACTCATGGCTGTGTTTTAATACACAAATCAAGTACTGAACCAATTTGTGAACCATTACTTTAAACCACAGGGTCCCTCCTCCTCAGACAAGCCAGCATATATACACCAGTGTGCACCTATCCAAATTGATCCCATAGCATTTAATAAAGACTTTCAGACAGATTGCATTTGATGCTTTACAGCTGTTCAGACACGATAGTGCTCATTCTCATCACAGTAACGATTATGTTTATAAATATCCACTTTGTCATTAATTCAGTCCAGCATTTGCTTTCCCATGCTAAGTCAAGATATCGGTTAGCCTCAGCTATGTTATCTACTGTTTGGAGCCGGATATTGGAATGACTTCATTGGTCCAAACCAAAATTGTCTATGGTATTTAAATGGCATAGACTGGCACCCTGTCCAGGGTGTACCCCGCCTTGTTCCCCATGCTTCCTGGGATAGGCTCCAGGTTCCCCCGTGACCCTGAAAAGGAACAAGCGGTTGAAGCTGGATGGATGGATGGATTAGTTTAACTTGAGATCTCACACTTGAGATCTCATCATGAACAACACATACTGTTTATTACAACACGTACCATACATATATACATATACAAGCAATGATACAAAGGAGACATCTTAACATTACAGAACCAGTTTAATACACATCCAGTTTAACATAAAGCAAATTTGTTGAGATAATGAAGAGATTTGAAGGTCAGGGCTGGTCAGGGAACAAAGCCTACAATTACTGATGAGATCACTATGAAAGTTTGAGAGGCATGCACCAGAGACAAACGGTGGATTACTCCTCAATGCATCCATGTTTAAAAGGTTATATTTTGCAAAGATGTCACATGGACACCAGAGTCCGGGTGTACGCACAGAGACTCTCAGGCTAGATGTGTCCAGAAATGCTTATTTGATTTACTTATTGACAGAATGGCTATGCAAATTGCACTTAAACTTTGTGCAATAACTGTAGTAATACTCACAACGTATTCTTCAGTCGTGGTGTCTTGCAAAGAGAGCCAAACTAGCTCAATCATCAGTTAAGGAGCTTGCAGAGTCTTTTTCCAATCTTCAGCTGTATACAATATAGCTTTGGATTCCAGTTCATGTCTGAGAGGAGTGGAATCTGATGTGGTTTTCTGCTGTTGTAGCCAATCTGGCTTAAATTTGGATATATTGACATGCTTTTCTACTCACCGCGGTTATAAAAAGTTGTTATTTGAGTTACCGTAGCCTTCCTGTAAGCTTGTACCAGTCTGGCCATTCTCCTCTGACCTTTCTCATCAGCAAGATGTTTTGTTTTTTTGTACCATTTTGTGTAAACTCTAGTTTGTATAAAACTCAGGAAATCCGCAGTTTCCGAAATACTCAAAGCAGCCAGTCTGGCACCGACAACCATGTCACGGTCAAATTCACAGCCATCACAGAGAATGTTCATGTGAACATTAACGGAAGCTCTTGACCTGTATCTGTATGACTTGCATATGCATTACGCTACTGCCACATGATTGGCTTATCGCATAATTACATGATTGAGCACATGTACAGATGTTCTTATGAAAGTGTTCAGCGAAAGTATGTTTGGACACCTTCTGAAGACCTTATACTAGGAATTAACCACCAACATAATTAATTAATCAATTGGATTGATTACGTGGACATGGTTTACACAATAACGAGTTACATACAATTAGCATGACTAAGCCATCAGAATTAGTCAGAAAGCAATCTTATTATGGGGGGGATCTTATTATGGGCGGCTGTGGTTCAGTCGGTAGAGCGGGTTGTCCACTAATCGTAGGGTTGGCGGTTCGATTCCCGGCCCACATGACTCCACATGCCGAAGTGTCCTTGGGCAAGACACTGAACCCTAAGTTGCCCCCGATGGCAAGTTAGCGCCTTGCATGTCAGCTCTGCTCCCATTGGTGTGTGTGAATGGGTGAATGAGACACAGTGTAAAGCGCTTTGGATAAAAGCGCTATATAAGTGCGCCATTTTACCATTTATTAGATGGGGTAATGGAATTACTAGAAGTAATAACAGTACATGAGAATAATAAGGAATTTCCTGATGACAATATTCTTCGCATTGGCTCAACAGTGAGTTACACTAGCATTTCAACATTCAGCTCTTGCGCTACAGGTTTCCTTAGTGCTTTATCACTTATCATAGGTTTTATCTACTCTGATTTAACAGTGAGAATCTGCCATTTGTCTGGCTGTGGTCCACCAAGCTGAGTGGTAATTTTTTAAGGGCCATGTTGTTCTAGTTAGCAGCTGTTTTATTTTAAGCGAGCTGGAAAAGAAGTCTCTGAAATACCTGATGTGATTACACAGAATACACTGTGATGCGACAGAACACCTAGACGCACTGAGACTTAACTAATTTACGAGAACTAACAAATTAGGAAACTAATATAAAGAAACTAAAGTATAGGAGAACGTGGTTTAGTATAGAATAGGACTAATACCAGATGTGTGACCAGGGAGGAGCTGGAGCGGAAGTGAAGCAGGAAATAAGTACTACTGTTAAACAGCAATGTAAAAGCGTCTCTAGCGCCAAGACCAAGACTGGGGATAGCTCAATGACAAGGACTGAAGCTCTCACAAGGTAAAGTGTTGAGACAGAGACAAGGTCAAAGACTGGAATGGACAATTGAACTAGAAAATAAGACAAAATTAGGCCTAAGATAAACTAGGAACTATGGCAACAAGCAAACTACATTTACATTTATTCATTTAGCAGACGCTTTTATCCAAAGCGACTTACAAATGAGACACACTCACACACCAATGGTAGCAGAGCTGCATGCAAGATGCTAGCTTGCCATCGGGGGCAACTTAGGGTTCAGTGTCTTGCCCAAGGACACTTCGGCATGGGATCACCCGGGCCGGGATTCGAACCACCAACCCTCACGGTTAGTGGATTAGTGGACAACCCGCTCTACCGACTGAGCCACAGCCGCCCTGAAGACTTCACACAACACACAAATACAGTGGTATGCGCACTATATATACTGTAAACTTGCTAACAAGATGTGATTGAGACTAACAATAAGGGACAGATGCAGAATCAGGATTATATTCAAGATAGTGCTCGATGAGACAGGATATAGGGACTGTGGACAACCAGGAAATAGCAAACAGGAAGTAAAACATGAGGCCTGTGTGACAAGGCCGACATTTCTGACCTCAGTCTGCGGAGCAATAGATTGGCATCCTCAAGAAGAAATCCTTCCAAGATTTTTTGTAACTTCAGCGCAGACATTCCGGATTTTAGCCGTATGTAGCAGACTCTCTAATAATCTGGCCGTTCTGTGCCAGAGGACAAAATGATTCCCTTATTGCACACATGCATAATTCATTCCTTGAATGATCTCACTCTGTTTTCTCACTGAGCCCATATTGACCTTCATCTATAACAAAGATCACTGAAATGAAATACAGCGACGAATACATGGGGCACTAGAGAGGAAAAGGAGTACTCCCTGCTGCATTTTAGAGGAAAACATGTTGACAGAAAATATGTTGTAAAGACAGACTAATGACAGAATGAACCGAGTATTTGCATTCTTTTGTTTTTATAGCCAGGACTCTGCAAGAGAGCGCTAATTGTGAGAGTGTTTGCTCATCGTAGCTTGAAGCGTAGTGTAGATGGAGCCTTGGGGAAACTATTCTGCTATCATGGATATTAAAATGATGAAACACAATTTCTTATTTTTTCTCTATATAGTATAAAACACAAGAATATGTGAAGTAGTTGGAAGTAACTAGAGCTGAATGCTGGAAAAGAACCGAAGATTAAAAACTGAGTTTTGACTAAAAATTTTGTTTTTCTGCCATTAATATCCTGTTTTGAGGTACTATCAAAGGATTTCTATTCAGCTGTTCGACTAGAAACGTGACACATGGTTAAACGACATGGCCCACGGACCCGAAATATATCAGGGTTATGGAAATGTTTTACAGCCATACAGGCAAGGCAAAGTAGAAGATTATGCTTTCCCAGGGAGGCCCAGAGAGTAGAGTTTCTGATGGAAACACCCTGTTACAACACTTCAAGGTCAGAGATATCGGCCAACAAGGATGACATCAGTTCCCTCAAAATAACAGTGTTTCATTTTGTATTTTTCTGACCACACTATACCGCTAAACTCTTGCTAATATAATTGTTGTAACACCAACTTTGAATTCACTTCAATGTCATGGAAAAACTTTCATTTAAACTTTTTTTTTTTTAATGAAAGGTTATACAGTACATCGTAGTGTTCAGTATAGAGCTGATATCTGGGCTTTTTCAGCTGACCGGTTATTTTCACAAATACATATGTGTGACGTAATTGTTTGTGAGCACAGAACCTTTTGGGCCTAAATACACACACTCCTGTGGTTATACACATTTTGAGGAGCTTCGCTGCTTAGGATCAGTGCCGTACAGAAAACTGGGCTTGTGTAAACAACACCATGTGAGATGGACTGTAGAAGAAGCAACTCTGAGATATGTCCTCGCGACACGCCTCACTGCCTTCCAGCCGGCCTACTCCCCATGTAGCATAAGTTATGTGTGCGTCAGTGTGTACCTTTCAGTACGTTCGTCTCCATACCTCGTTTCAAGTACCTTCCAAGATAGCAAAACTGTGAGATCTTCGTTCTTGGCAGAATGTGTAATCCAGCAGGCTGAGTTCTCACATTTGACATATTGCACACAGTGTAGCCTTGTTCTGGTCACGTAATCATGCTGAGGCCAGATGTAGCATGCATACTTGTATAGGAAACAGTGTGTGTGTGTGTATATATATATATATGTTTGTGTCACTTCGCTGCAATACAGCAGGGCCTGTTGTTGTAAAGAGTGACATAGGAAACCTTTAAAAACCATGGCCCACATGGTGAGTAATTTCACCAAATAATATTCTGATGAGAGAAATATTATTCAAGTAATTAAGAAATGATTCATGCTCTTCTGCTTGGTGGTTTTTGTTTCCCAACTGACCTCATGTTGTTCTCGGCACGTCTGTGACATCACCTTATAAAAGACACCTGCTGGGACCGACGTAAACACGGCTCACAAATGAACAGTTTATTTTTTAATGTAACAGTGGACACAAATTCATCACGCAGGCTACAAATCTTCTGCGCTAGAAACTGCTCTAAAGATAGCACTCCACTTTAAACCATTAAGCTGTCTACCCTTTACTTACATTGACATTTATTCATTTAGCAGACGCTTTTTATCCAAAGCGACTTACAAATGAGACACACTCACACACCAATGGTAGCAGAGCTGCATGCAAGGTGCTAGCTTGCCATCGGGGGCAACTTAGGGTTCAGTGTCTTGCCCAAGGACACTTCGGCATGGGATCACCCGGGCCAGGATTCGAACCACCAACCCTACGATTAGTGGATTAATGGACGACCCGCTCTACCGACTGAGCCACAGCCGCCCTTTACTTCCTGTACTATCTGCATAATCCAACTGACCATAAGCAAATGTAAACGATCTAATTCTGTTAGCATGTTTGCCTCGCAGCTTCGGGGTTGTGGATTCGATTCCCGTCTCCGCCATATGTGTGTGTAACTTGAATGTTCTCCCCGTGCATTGGGGGTTTACTCCGGGGAATCCGGTTTCCTCCCCCAGGCCAAAGACATGCGTTGTAGGCTGATTGGCATTTCTAAATTGTCCGTAGTGTGTAAATGTGTGTACGATTGTGTCCTGCGATGGGTTGACACCCCGTCCACGGTGTCACCTTCCTTTTGTCCCGAGTCCCCTGGGATAGGCTCTAGGCTCACCGCGACACTGTGTAGGATAGGCGGTATAGATAATGGATAGATGGCTATACCAAGTTATATGCAGAGTTGGAAAATAATTGAATAATTGACTATACTTGTGTATTATGTTTGAATACATTTGAAATTTAATACTTGTACTCTTAATTACATTTCCATGAAAAAAAAAATTTTTGACTTGATTTCTGCCATCCAACCAATGACAGTACACTATACATCAATCTAATAGGTTCCCATACATTTGTTCAAGTGCATCAATATAAAAAAATAACTATGAATAACTGTTCCAATTTGCCATCTGTATGTAATTAGCGCTAAAGCTATCTTTTGCTAAGTCCAGGTTATATTAGCATTGATTCCAGTAGCTGAAGTAAATTCTCTAGGCGGAAAGTCAAACTCTAGCTAATGGTAAATATTGGCTATTTACAGGATATTTTTATTCTGATTTATTCATTAGCGACCCACATACTGTAGCGCTAGTCATGCACAGAATAATGTTTTCTGGCAAAACCCTGTAATGAACTGTTTTAAATAAGTATTAACAGTTAGTTTTCACATGAACGCATGATATTAACTTCATTTCAACGTTAAAAATATTTACATTTCTCTTTTTACATTTAGCAGACGCTTTTATCCAAAGCGACTTACAAATGAGACACACTCACACACCAATGGTAGCAGAGATGCATGCAAGGTGCTAGCTTGCCATCGGGGGCAACTTAGGGTTCAGTGTCTTGCCCAAGGACACTTCGGCATGGGATCACCCGGGCCGGGATTCGAACCACCAACCCCATGATTAGTGGATTAATGGACACCCCTCTCTACCGACTGAGCCACAGCCGCCAATACTTGAAAATATTTAAAATAGTAACATTTGACATTTTCGGGGCTGGATACTTCCACTGTTAACTCATTAAGACTTTGACACATTATCCATACTTCCATTTAAGTGTAATTTCTCAGTACAGTTCCCAAACCTGGGTATACAGAACTGCCTTTTTTTTCCAAAGCAACATATATCGGGCTGGCTAAACTCTCCGTCTCTCTATCCTGCTTTTGCTGTCTTATCACACACTTGCCTCCTTGCTTCAGACATGCTGAAAGAACAACAGTCTGGTCAGATTTGACAGACGGCCATATGGGAGTGTTAGAAAATATTTGAAGGCGTCAGCTAAGGAGAATTAACGAGCAACACAAACACAAACAAATATTTTATGGCCAGAGTGGGCCTTAAGAGAAAATGGGTCCTAGCATCTTTTTACTCTTATTCAATAAAAAACGTTCCTTATAGGTTACAAGAACAACCATATCATATGTGTACGAGTGATAAATAAATACAATTTCGTGCAAATAAAAAAATAAATAAATAAAGCGAGGGTGGGTGGGAAGGGAGGTGGAACAAGTTAACATGTGTGTACATATTGTTAATTCCCCTTGAACGCTAATAAATAAAGTACATAACATTAAAATATCCATTTCATGATGTAATGCTTTAATGCATTATACATGTGGATGATTTCAGACTGTATTTGGCTTTATAGTGACAAACAAGACATTTATTTCATCCGAAATGTCGAGAAATGCGGCAGGCAAGCTACCGAATTGACTAAATTTAGCGTTAGACCCAACCCACAAACCACAAACAACTAGCAAAGCTAATAAGAACAGCACCATTAAGTCGACAGATGTTAAACAACATAGGCGTATACAAAGACATCAAGCCACCAATCGATAATGAGCTCACAAATATGACCGTCGCGTTTGCTCTATCAGTCTTAATTTGCATTTACATTATATTTATTCATTTAGCAGACGCTTTTATCCAAAGCGACTTACAAATGAGACACACTCACACACCAATGGTAGCAGAGCTGCATGCAAGGTGCTAGCTTGCCATCGGGGGCAACTTAGGGTTCAGTGTCTTGCCCAAGGACACTTCGGCATGGGATCACCCGGGCCGGGATTCCAACCACCAACCCTACGATTAGTGGATTAGTGGACAACCCGCTCTACCCACTGAGACACAGCCGCCCTTTTTGCATGCTTACATTATAAAGTTACATTATTTGTGGTGTAAAATGTTATAATATGACTTGAGTGTCACGGTCATCCCCAGAATTATTGGCACCCTTGGAAAAAGGTGAGTCTTTATGTAGTTTAACAGCGCACTGAGATAATGATCTATTCTTTGTGTTTATTTGTGTGAAGTGACACACAGGCCAAATTCCTACAGGCATTTATCAACATGGGGAAGGTTAGTGAATACTAATGGAAGTCTTGACTTTCATTAAACCAGGTAAATGCTGTAAAAACATCAGCACATCTGAAACCGCCCATATCCAATTACTGTGTGCTATGGCAACAATTCAGATGTTTTAAACGACAAAATCAATTTGTTTGCAAGGGGATGCAAGTGTATTTTGCCGCCTTGCACTTTAACCGTTGCTTGTCGCAAACTTACAAGAGTATCAAGTTTACTAACAACCTTCAACAAATCTCGTAAAACTGTTAAAAGGCGGAATGACATGAGCTAGTTTCCAGTCTAGCGATATCTTGCTTCAAACAGTCAACACTAGCACAATAAATATCAGATGTTCCAAGGGCCTTCAGCTATCAATGGAACCAAAGATCATTTCATTATTGGTACGTCAAGGTGTCATCCCTTAACAGGTTAACGTGAACCCTATAAAATTCTTTGTAGGACTGGAATAAGTACTCCTGGCATCACATCTTCATAAAGAACCTTAAAGCATTAACTTGTTAAAATGAGGGGGTTTTTTTAGTTTTTTTTTTTTTTAGAGAATTTGTGATAACTTGGTTCTATATGGCACTGTTGTGAAAAATCATTTGTGGGTTCTTTAAAGCACCCGTAAATAAAAGGTTCTCTAAAGAACTTGAGAGTAAAAGTTCTTTGTGTAACTTAAAAGGGTTCTACTATGACATCAACACCCTTTATGGTTCTAATTGGAAGCTTTATTTTGTACTGTGAGGGCGCACGGTGGCTTAGTGGTTAGCATGTCCGCCTCACACCTCCAGGGTCCGGGGTTCGAGTCCCGCCAGGGCCATGTGTGTGAGGAGTTTGCATGTTCTCCCCGTGTGTCGGGGGTTTCCTCCGGGTACTCCGGTTTCCTCCCCCAGTCCAAAGACATGCATGGTAGGCTGATTGGCGTGTCTAAAGTGTCCGTAGTGTATGAATGGGTGTGTGAGTGTGTATGTGATTGTGCCCTGCGATGGACTGGCACCCTGTCCAGGGTGTACCCCGCCTTGTGCCCGATGCCTCCTGGGATAGACTCCAGGTTCCCCGTGACCCTGAAAAGGAGTAAGCGGTTGAAGATGGATGGATTTTGTACTGTACTTAAATATTATGCTGGTGTGTTTATACTTTATTAGAGCATTATTAAAATTGTATATTAATGTATATTTAGGGGCGCACGGTGGCTTAGTGGTTAGCACGTTCGCCTCACACCTCCAGGGTCCAGGGTTCGAGCCCCGCCAGGGCCATGTGTGTGAGGAGTTTGCATGTTCTCCCCGTGTGTCTGGGTTTCCTCTGGGTACTCCGGTTTCCTCCCCCAGTCCAAAGACCTGCATGTTAGGCTGATGGGCGTGTCTAAAGTGTCCGTAGTGTATGAATGGGTGTGTGTATGTGATTGTGCCCTGTGATGGACTGGCACCCTGTCCAGGGTGTAACCCCGCTTTGTGCCCGATGCCTCCTGGGATAGGCTCCAGGTTCCCCGTGACCCTGAAAAGGAGTAAGCGGTTGAAGATGGATGGATGGATGGATGGATGGATTAATGTATATTTCCAAGAAAAAAACATCCTTTAGATGAATAACGTGTCTGTGTTGATTGATCTAAAGTAAATACTACCATAAACACAATACGTTTAATATAGTGAAGTGATGTTTACTGTTTTTGTTTTTTGTTTGTTTGTTTGTTGTTGTTTTTTTTACAAATTTAATGTTGACTGTGTAAGCATGTTGACATGGCGTTATTTACTGAACCTAACTTTCTGAGTAGGAATTCCAATTTAAGGGGGCATTTTCTTTGGTTTTTCCAAGTCCGAGTTCGAATAAGTCTGAGCAACATTATCCAACTGCGTCCAAGAAAAAACTAGAGTAATGTTAGATAGCTACCATGATTCATTTAATTCGCCAGACGGCATAGCATTAGTTTTATTTAATATGTTAGATCGATATACTAAAGTAGGGCGCACGTTTGCCTCACACCTCCAGGGTCCAGGGTTCGGGTCCCGCCGGAGCCATGTGTGTGGCTGCGAGGGTTTCCTCCTGGTACTCCGGTTTCCTCCTCCAGTTCAAACACATGCATGTTAGTCTGATTGGCGTGTCTAAAGTGTCCGTAGTGTATGAATGTGTGTGAGTGTGTATGTGATTGTGCCATGCGATGGACTGGCACCCTGTCCAGGGTGTACTTGTGCCCGATGCCTCCTGGAATAGGCTCCAGGTTCCCCGTGACCCTGATAAAGGAGTTAGCGGTAAAAGATGGATGGATATATTAAAGTTGTATTTAACAGTCATATTATACTTCTAGTTAATATTTTTTCTGTTATTTTGGTGGAGAGATCCATCCATCCATCCATCTTCAACCGCTTACTCCTTTTCAGGGTCACGGGGGAACCTGGAGCCTAT
>JAFFST010052873.1:0-15902 GCA_022414735.1 Noturus placidus
ACTGTGTGTATACTGTGTTTATATTCCTGTAAAGCTGCTTTGAGACAATATCTATTGTAAAAAGCGCTATACAAATACTGTAAAATTGAATTGAATTGCTTCATTTTCAAACCAGTTCACTATCCTCTCTTCCACAACTTGCTCTTTGCCATTAACTTTCCCTTTTGTTCCTCCCAGATGGCCAGTCTTTCTCTGATCTTCTGGCATACTTGTTCATCTAGGGTCCCCACCTTGGGCCACTGCCACACTCCATTGGTATTCTCGCTCCATTTTTTACAGAAATGTCTAATATCCTTCTCATCCTCCGTATGCTCTCTTACAGTAAAAAATGTTGCAACTGTATTTACCCCACAATATTAAGGATAATAGGGGCGCACGGTGGCTTAGTGGTTAGCACGTCCGCCTCACACCTCCAGGGTCCGGGGTTCGAGTCCTGCCAGGGCCATGTGTGTGCGGAGTTTGCATGTTCTCCCCGTGTGTCGGGGGTTTCCTCCGGGTACTCTGGTTTCCTCCCCCAGTCCAAAGACATGCATGGTAGGCTGATTGGCGTGTCTAAAGTGTCCGTAGTGTATGAATGGGTGTGTGAGTGTGTATGTGATTGTGCCCTGCGATGGACTGGCACCCTGTCCAGGGTGTACCCCGCCTTGTGCCCGATGCCTCCTGGGATAGGCTCCAGGTTCCCCGTGACCCTGAAAAGGAGTAAGCGGTTGAAGATGGATGGATGGATGGATGGATATTAAGGATAATATAAGGATTTTAACTTTGGACTTCTGTTGCAGTTCAACTATGGGTAAGTGCATTCCTTCCTAATGAGGGGTATATTTTTATACAGGAGGCCCCTTCTTACTTATCCTCATTAGCACGTGTGTGTGTGTATGTGTACCATTAGTGTTCTATTTCTGATTGCCGTTAGTGTGAATTCTCCTGCTGTTTTGCCTCTCTCATAAGGCCCATTGCTCTGCTTATATTTGTTCTCTCTTTTCTGTCCCTTTTCAGCCTACCGTGAACTTGCATTCCCTTCTATGGAGGGTTTTGACCTTAACAAGCAGCTCCCCCACCTGCTTACTGATCTGAATCTCTTGGTTGAGGTGTTGAGCACCCTGTCTGATACATCTACTTTTCCACCACCACTACACTATAGGTTGTGTCCAGATAAAGTTTGTGTTGATGCATCCACACAGACTGAGCCCCTGCCCATGCTTTCACGCAGCTTCACTGCTTATCAGACTGTTGATGATGATGACGTGACATGTTCTTCCTCCCCTTATATTTCTGTCAGTCCTTCGTATACAGCTATGTCCCTATGGCGGATCCCCTGGGCACACTTCCTTTTATCACCCCTTCTCTCCTTTTCGCCCTGGCTCTCCCAGTTACAGCCCTACCAGTCCTCATTTCCCCCAAGTGTCTGATTCTGAATAAAGGTTATTATTCATACATCTGTTTCTGTTGTGTTTTTATTTCTTTTTATTTCTAAATACAACACTCCAAATCAGGCATGGAGGACAACACAGGGCGGCTGTGGCTCAGTCGGTAGAGCGGGTTGTCCACTAATCCACTAACCGTGGGGTTGGTGGTTCGAATCCCGGCCCGGGTGATCCCATGCCGAAGTGTCCTTGGGCAAGACACTGAACCCTAAGTTGCCCCCAATCGCAAGCTAGCACCTTGCATGCAGCTCTGCTACCATTGGTGTGTGAATGTGATCTCATTAGTAAGTCGCTTGTAAATGTAAAATGATATTTCTGTAAAGCTGCTTTGAGACAATGTACCATTGTAAAAAGCGCTATACAAATTGATAAAAAAAAAAATAAAAAAAAACTCATTAAACAATTTGTGCCCTATTACACTTTTAAATAATGGTTATAAATTGTTAATCCATATTTACTCTAATCTCTTAGAAAAATGATTGCCTCTGGTTATTAGTGAAACACAGTCAGGATTTATGAGAGATTGGACTATTCATAACAATAAATGCTTTGTGCAAGACTTAATTAATTACAAAGACAGGTTAAGGAATGGTGGCTTTATTTTCATTCTTGACATTTATAAAGCATTTGACATGGTTGAGCACTGTGATGGAAATTATTAATTTTTACTTTGTAATAGGTTTGTTCTTGTTCTGCTCATGTTCATCTTGTCTTGTACCATAGGGAGCACGGAGGCAGAAGCAGGTGGTAGGATATCAAGGGGTGTTCAAAGAGTGTGGTCGTATGGCAGGCAGTGGTCAGGCGATCGGGCAAACAAAACAAACAAGGGCGAGGCAGAAGTCGTGGATGTAAACAAGGTCAATAAACTAAGTGTGTGTAACTATAGATCAAAGGCTTGGAAACTACAGATAACAAGTCAACTGAGCATATACTTCGCAAAGTTCTAGTGCTGAGTAGGTCTCTATGTACTGTGAAGAGAGTGATTGTGAGATGGGTGACAGGTGGCATGATTAGAACTCCGGGGAAGGTGAGCGCTTTCGGGAATGGCCGTGTTGCATCTTGGGAAATTGAGTTCTGGCTGTGCTGGGATATGACACATCTGAGGATAACATCAAAGAAGGTCATGTCATGTCATTTAGATTAGTACAAAATGTTTCTCTCCTTAAAGAGACACAGACATGTTTTACTGTTGAGGGTTCGACCCTGAAACAAAGCCTGTTTGAACTGCTCCTTATCGGTACATAGAAGTATTGTGTCCTGCGCGTTATATACATAGTATATGTTCAGCACAAGTGCCTCAGAGCACTCTCATTACTCTATCCTACATTCATCCTTCTGTAATAAACCTTTTTACCTGAGAGGACGAGTCTGTGAGTGTTGTCTAATTTCCACAACAGCACCCCTTTATCTTCCACACTTGGGGGCTATGGGGAACATTTTTAGGGAAAATACTCATCCTTTTAATTAAAATGTAAGTTGTTCAGTTACTTTGACAGAAGGCACTTCTCTGTGTTTTAATATAAACTGTGGAATTAAATAAGGGTGTCCTATCTCACCACTGCTTTTCCTATTGGTGGCAGAAATGGTTTCCATTGCAACAAAGAGGGCTGATATTGAGCAGTTAAGATTTTGGTAGCTCTGTTGTAATGTCAATTAGCAGATTAGCAAATTAACTCTTTTTTTTTATTTATTTTACAGAATGTTGATACCTAAAGCTCTTCAAATCATACATACTTTTTCTAAAGCGTCTGGATTATGCCTCAATTTTGGGCAAATGTTAATTAATGGCTCTACATGACTGTATCTTCTCGCGGCTTGTAGTATTCTTATTAAATCTACTGTTAAATACCTAGGGATAAATATTTAAGTAAGCCCAGATTGATCGATGGGTGCAAAGGGATATTTAAATTTTTGGTCGAATACTTCTTACTAAAGTAGAATCTTTATCTAGATGCATTAAGCAGCAAGTTACCTTCCTTTTCCAGACAAAGTGATAAATAGGATTAATAATAATAATAATAATAATAATAACAACAATAAAACAGAGCACATGAACAGTATAACAAAAAATAATTCAAAAGTATGCTTTGTTATTTATTCGGAGCAGTTGAAGGTTAAGATTAAGGGCCTTCACCTGAGAGGAGCTTGAAAGGGACGGGGCGAGAGCGCGCGCAAGAGAGAGAGGTGTGAAGCCTCTGCCAGATCCTCTCAGCAGGGACGACCGTTATGCACGTGCGGGACACAAACCTCAGTTTATAAACCCATCTATATACTGACAGCAGAGATGCAGTCCACAGCAGCATATACACACTTCCAAAAACCAGTCTTCATTTACAATAGCACTACTGCTTTTGCATAAACAGTAAAGTACTGCAAATTCACACATACAGTAAGTTACTGTAAACCTCATAAAAATACTGTTACAACCCAGTCTAGGTTGACCCGCGCAGAGTAACCGGCTCACAAATTCGCATTGTTTCATTCTTTTTAAGTGTAGGTGAAGGAGCCAAGAAAATACAGCCACAACAGATTGTTCAACAATTGAGGTATATTCAGTGACACGGAATATATACAGGTGTTGTATAAATAAATAAACCAGCATACCTTCAGGGTGGGCCAAGGCCAAAATAACAAACAAAAGGGTTCTATATTTAGGTAGCTAACTTACCTAAAAGGAAAGAAAAGAAAATACAACTTTCTTCCCCAACTACCTAAACACGAAACAGAAACAAAAACAGAACCCCCTCCTAAAATAAATGGCAGCCACACCCCTACTGCCAGTGCACCACGTGAACACATACCTGTATTTAGAGAAGATGAAGTTGATGCTTAACACCTACGAAACGGGAAGTTATGAAACAGGAAACTGCATATTTATTAAAAAACGGATTAGCTGTTCTGAGTGCAAGTCCATGGTGCTACCCATGTCTGTTGGTGCCGAAACCTGATGGTTCCTTTCGTTTTTTTACAGATAACAGGAAGCTTAAAACCCGTACCTTTTCTAAACCCTCAGCTGGGTCTTATGAATGTTTTTACTGTCATAAGCCAGGTCACATCATTGCCAACTGCCCAGTACTAAAGCGAAAGCAAGCGAGGCAACAAACTGAGGTTAAAAAGGTTAACGCAGCTTCGCAGAACGTTTCTGATGGTCCTCGTGACATTGAACCTTTTGTATGTTCAGGATGTGTGTCTTTTGGTCCCAACAAGGTAAAGATGCCTGTACGCATGCTGAGAGACACTGGTGCTGCTCAGTCATTTGTGTTAGGGAACATGTTACCCTTCTCTGAAGCTTCATATACAGGCAGCGACGTGTTAATTCAGGGTATTGAACTGTCTGTAATTCGTGCGCCCCTGCACATGGTATATACTTGGAAACCAAGGGTTTCTCAGGTCTAGTGAAGGTGGCTGTTCGTCCAGCTTTGCCCATCAGTGGGGTTTCGTTCATTCTGGGAAATGATCTAGCGGGTAATAAAGTCTTTTCTTTACCTGAAGTAGTTTCAGTACCTGTGTGTGCTAATAGTCAGCCTGATGACCAGCAGTCTTCTGTGTTTCCTGCTTGTGTGTTAACATTGGCCCAACAACGGAAGTTGGGTGATGTGGTTGACCTATCGACATCCTATATCAAGAGGAGCCCCTTCAGGAACTTGATAGTGTCTGTGAGGTACCCCATGAGGTAGAGGTCTCTCCTGTCATTGAGGTCGATCTACCTGTGTCTCGTGACCAGTTAGTGGCTGCTCAGAAGTTAGACGCTTCGTTAAAACAGTGTTTTGAATCTGTGAATGGTCAATCAGAATCTGAGACTTGTCAGTCATTATATTGTATTGAAGATGGGGTGCTAATGAGGAAATGGTCCCCTAGTTCCGATGATGATTGGCTGGAAACATGTCAGGTGGTAGTTCCTAGCCCAATGAGAAGTCATGTTCTCACCTTAGCTCATGATCATCCTTGTGCTGGACATGCCGGGGTCCGTAAGACTTACCAGCATGCCTTACGTTATTTTTTTTGGCCCGGTATGAAAGGTGATGTTGCAAGATACTACAAGACTTGTCATACTTGCCAGTTAGTTGGTAAACCTAATCAGGTTGTTCCTCCTGCTCCCGTAAAGCCCATTATAGTCAGCACAGAGCCTTTTGAACGTATTATTGTTGATTGTGTTGGACCATTGCCAAAAACTCGCTCCAGTAATTGTTACCTGTTGACTATTATGTGCGCTGCCACACGGTTCCCTGAGGTCATTCCATTACGCACACTTAAAACAAAAGTAGTGGTCAAAGCACTCCATTTTTCCACTTTTGCACTACATTTGGGCTACCCAAGTGCGTACAGACTGACCGTGGAACTAACTTCACATCACGATTATTTTCACAAATGATGCATGAATTGCAAATTTCCCACCAAGTTTCCAGTGCCCATCATCCTGAGTCGCAAGGTGCCTTGGATCTGGAACTATATATTTGTATAAATAAATGGACTGAATTACACATAAAACTAAATTGAATTGAATTGCAGGATCCCCTGGATACAAATGTAAGTAGGTTGTTATCTTTGTTGTAGCTCTCAATTACTTACATTACCAATTTAAATTTTATTTTACATTCTATATACTGTTTGTTTGAATTTAACAACTTGTAAGAGTTTCATTTTTTTTTTTTAATTCCACTAGCTTGCCTACAATCGTGCGGTATTATTTACTTTAAGACCATATGTTCCTATACTCTTGCGTATCTAAAAATGGGTGGTTTGCCAAATTTTTTATTTATTAAAATATGAAATCATGAATTTTGCTAGACCCAGAGAGTAAGCAATAAAAGTCCAATTCAACAGAATACTACATTTCATGACAAATGCTATAATTTTATGCCAGAAAGTCTCTTTACCTGCTTTTAAAAAATAAAAATGAACAGCTTATATGTAAATTTAACAAATTTACGTATCAAGAGATGATTGCTTTCTGGAGCACTTGTGTTTTCTTAATGAACTTGAATGAGCATAGTTGCTTCCACAGTGTCCGCAGATGTACGGCTTCCGTCCTGTTTGACTCTGCTGATGCCTGTAGAGGGTACTCTGGTCACGAAAACTCTTCCCACACTGTGAGCAGTGATACGGCTTCTCTCCCGTGTGAATGCGCTCGTGTATTTGGAGAGTACTCTGACGAGTAAAACTCTTCCCACACTGTGAGCAGTGATACGGCTTCTCTCCTGTGTGACTGCGCTTGTGTTGTTTGAGGCTACTCTCTTGAGTAAAACTCTTCCCACACTGTGAGCAGTGATACGGCTTCTCTCCTGTGTGAATGCGGTTGTGTATTTGCAGACTACTCTGATAACTAAAACTCTTCCCACACTGCGAGCAGTGATATGGCTTCTCTCCTGTGTGAATGCGCTCGTGTTGTTTGAGATGACTCTCTTGAGTAAAACTCTTCCCACACTGTGAGCAGTGATACGGCTTCTCTCCTGTGTGAATGCGGTTGTGTATTTGCAGACTACTCTGATAACTAAAACTCTTCCCACACTGCGAGCAGTGATATGGCTTCTCTCCTGTGTGAATGCGCTCGTGTTGTTTGAGATGACTCTCTTGAGTAAAACTCTTCCCACACTGTGAGCAGTGATACGGCTTCTCTCCTGTGTGGATGCGCTCGTGTCGTTTGAGATGACTCGCTTGAGTAAAACTCTTCCCACACTGTGAGCAATGATACGGCTTCTCTCCCGTGTGAATGCTCTCGTGTACATGGAGATAACGCTGATGAGTAAAACTCTTCCCACACTGTGAGCACACATATGGCTTCTGTCCCGTGTGAATGCGCTTGTGTAGTTGGAGAGCACTCTGACAAGTAAAACTCTTCCCACACTGTGCGCAGTGATACGGCTTCTCTCCTGTGTGAATGCGCTCGTGTATTTGGACATAACTCTGGCAAGTAAAACTCTTCCCACACTTTGAGCAGTGATACGGCTTCTCTCCCGTGTGAATGCGCTCGTGTTGTTGGAGAGTACTCCGACAAGTAAAACTCTTCCCACACTGTGAGCAATGATACGGCTTCTCTCCTGTGTGAATGCGTTCGTGTATTTGGAGATGACTCCGAAAAGTAAAACTCTTCCCACACAGCGAGCAGAGATACGGCTTCTCTCCTGTGTGAATGCGCTCGTGTATTTGGAGATGATTCTGACAAGTAAAACTCTTCCCACACTGCGAGCAGTGATATGGCTTCTCTCCTGTGTGGATCCGCTCGTGTTGTTTGAGATGACTCTCTTGAGTAAAACTCTTCCCACACTGTGAGCAGTGATACGGCTTCTCTCCTGTGTGAATGCGGTTGTGTATTTGCAGACTACTCTGATAACTAAAACTCTTCCCACACTGCGAGCAGTGATATGGCTTCTCTCCTGTGTGAATGCGCTCATGTCGATGGAGAGTACTCCAAAGAGTAAAACTCTTCCCACACTGTGAGCAGTGATACGGCTTCTCTCCTGTGTGAATGCCTTCGTGTATTTGGAGATTACTCCGACGAGTAAAACTCTTCCCACACTGTGAGCACACATATGGCTTCTCTCCTGTGTGAATGCGCTCGTGTCGATGGAGAGTACTCCAAAGAGTAAAACTCTTCCCACACTGTGAGCAGTGATACGGTTTCTCTCCAGTGTGAATGCGCTCGTGTTGTTGGAGATGACTCTGATAAGTAAAACTCTTCCCACACTGTGAGCACACATACGGCTTCTCTCCTGTGTGGATCCGCTTGTGATCTTTGAGATGATTACTTGTAGTAAAACTCTCCCCACAATCTGAGCAGTGGTACATCTGGAAAACAAAAGTATGATGTTTAAACAATTGCAGAATTTGTCCCCATGTGTTTCTTGAATTGTCATTGGAAACGTCTCCTACAATACTGTAATATAGCTTTACAACCAAATCACTCACCTTTAACATCTGTAAAAACTCTGTAATTTTAGATTTGTAATGTAATACTATTGACTGCAGTCCAATTTTACTCATGCCAAAACCACTGACTGGTCATATTTGAGAGCCAAGATGAATGAGAGTTGACCAAACTTTCACATCATTTCTCATCACTTATCTGAGTTTTGATTACGGTATGTTCTTCACCATACAGATTATAAGGCGCAGTCTCATTTACGGGGTCTATTTCTGTACGTAACCGTGTTATAAGGCGCACCGTGCGATAAGATGCACCGTGTGATAAGGCGCATGCTAAAACATACGGTCTACAAAAACAACGTTAACGGAAGCAAAACTGAGCTAATTTGAACTTTATTCTACTATTTAACAACACACATTTTTTTAAATGTAAATCACACATATCCATCAAAGTCCTCATCTTCTGTGTCTGAATTGAACAGCTGGGCAATTTCGCTATCAAACATGCCGGGTTCCCTCTCATCATTGTCGGAGTCAGTCTCGTTGCCAGGTGGCTGTTCAGCAATGATGCCGGCTTTCGAGAAAGCTCGGACAACAGTTAAAGCGGATACCTTAGTCCAGGCATTCACATCGCCCGGCGCTGTCTCCCAGACTTAGTAAAAGTGTGTTTGCCGTCTGTCATCCCTCACTCCCACGTCACTCGCAACTTCACTTTGAACGCCCTGTTGACACCAATGTCCAGCTGTTGGAGTTTTTTTGTTAATCCTCCCGGAATGATGGCAAGCTCCGAATTCATTTGCTTCACTCGGTTTTTCACAGTAGCGGTGAGATGGGCGCACATGGTGTCGCAGATCAACAGGGATGGTGATGCATGGAAAAAACCATCCGGTCTCTTTACATACACCTCTCAGCCACTCACTCATTTTCTCCTCGTCCATCCAGCCCTTTTCATTGGCCTTAACAATGAATCCGGCTGGAAACTTTTCTTTTGGCAGCGTCTTCCTCTTAAAAGTGACCATAGGTGGTAGTTTGTCCATTATCGTGGCAAGCAAGAACAACAGTGAAAGACGACTTCTTATGCCCCGTGGTGCGTATCGATACTGTGCTGGTCCCCTTTTTCTCCACAGTTCACGGGGATATCAAAAGTGAGGGGGACCTCATCCATGTTAGTGATGTGGTTGGGCTGGATCTTTTTGTCGGTACTCTTGTTACTGCAGTAGGTGCGGAAGACGGCTAGCTTTTCTTTGTAATCTGCTGGCAGTTGCTGTGCCACGGTAGTCCTTGCGTGGATGGAGAGCTGACGCCATTGACGTTATAAAACGAAAGCACCAAGACGGTCCTCCTAGAAAGTGTTCGATCTTCATGTCTTGTGCTATCGTTTTTGCCTTCAGTCGAATGGTGATTGTAGATCCCTAACACATCGCCTTGTTCCCGCGGAAACTATATTTCATCTTCTTAACTTGCCGCAGTTCATTTTCTTGTTTCCTCCACTTCCGAACCATAGATTCATTGATGTTACATTTTATCGCAGCTGCTCTATTCCCATTTACAACCGCGTAACTGATAGCCTGTAGTTTGAATTGTGCCTTGTAAGCTTGTCTCTTCACTGGTGCCATTTTCGGGGGTCCTTAGACAAACAAATGTTGTAGTATACCTAACGGAGGCGTGGCGGAGATAAGCGTACGTACTGTACGTATTAAGTTTTCTCTGATTGGTTTATCTCTGCCAGCGTAAGTAGTATACGTATTACGTCCCTGTGTCAGTGGGAAATGGTCCGACAGTCAATCAAGCGGAGCGCTTACTAAAGTCGCACAACATTTTTACAGATTTTGGAACTGAGTCCACACATAAGGTGCACCGGATTATTAGGCGCACGGCCGATTTTTGAGAAAATTTTAATCTTTTAGATGTGCCTTATAGTGCGGAAAATACGGTAGTAAAAAATACTTGATTTTACAGAGGCTTTTTTCAAATTTTCCAATGCAATATGGATAATTGGTGGAATTGTTTAGCATGGCCTTTCACAGGGATGTTTGTTGGTAACTGAGACCTTTTAGCTGTACTCATGTTCGTCACACATGAATCGAAGAGGGGTTTGGCTGAATGCACATTGTGATGACGTCACATGATGGATCTTGTCGAAATCTGCAGAAAATCTGCTGCAAGCTCCCCTGAAAATCACAGTTTTCTTGATTCTGCATACATTTGCATTAATTGGAGGAACTTTGTAATGACGTAATCATTCCTACATATTATAATTTAGGATTAGGACTGTAAGTGTTTGTGTGCATGTGGAGTGGGGGTGGGAGGGAGTGGGTTACAGAGAATTGTCTTTTTAAATCTGCTGGCTCACACATTATTCTTTTGTTCTAGTCTGTGGAAGTAAAATGGACTGGAATTAATGGCAACCATTAAGCAGCATTCTTTTCTGACTCATCTTTATGAAGAGAAAAGACCTGAACAAATGGATATTACACAAAAATGGCAGAACTGTGGCTCTGGAGCTTTTCAGCTTTCATTACAGTGAAATGTTGTCGTATCAACTCACACTTTATTGGATTATTATTCAGAAACCTACATCTATAACATTAGAATCATATTACAATATTAAAACATCAGTGGATCATCAGTTGGTTTATTTATTTCATTAATTGGACATCTATTTTTTGAGGAAAATCATTCAATCCAGTACGGGTCATTTTGACCACCTTTATGCATCACATGAAGGTTTTTTGGTTCATGCATTGTAGGGTTAAATATCAAAATTCTAAAAAGGTGTGCATCATACCTGACACCTAGATAAACACTTTACAGTTGGATGTGTGACTGTACATCATTCGCTTCAAATGCTATTGAAGTTAAAAACGTGTATAACATTGTGGTATGTAACGTCAGAGACGGTCCCTTAATTTCTGCATAACTTTTCCTATAGTATTGTTGCATGTGGGCTTACGTTGCTGTTATTAAAAACACACGGTTGAACTGAAATGATCTCTTTATTATTCCACATGATCAGAAACGGTAATGAGACACATGTATTGAGGAGAAGTAAGAGAGTTCATCTGCAGACCAGCTCGGCTTTGTTGTGTCAATAATAAAGTCTATCTCCTAAAGAGCGGCGTCTGGACTCTGATTTCATTATAAGAGGTGTAAAGAATCAGGACACTGGAAGAAAAATACAGAGATTCATGACTCCAGAATCTCCACTAACCTGTTAACCGAGCAGCTCAGGTGGGAAGTTTCACATCAACTCACCTTTACTGATGTTACGCAGAGGATCAGAGATCCGAAGCGCGTGAGGAGAAGAAACAGCTCTTTCACATGAAGAGTCTAAGCGCGTGTTCTTCTTCCTCTTCTTCTTCTTCTTCTTGTGTTGTTTAATGGAGGTTGACAAGCCAAGTCATGCTGCATTACCGCCACCAACTGGACTGGAGTGTTAAGCATTAATAAGAAGAGAAATACATTTATATGTCCAATAAAATGTCCAGTCCTGTTTTCCTGAGATAATGAAGTATTTGTCTTTGTATTTTTGACTGTCCTGGGACACAATTCAATAGGTTTGATAAGGTGATATTGATTGAATCGATATTTCTTAATTTATTTAATAACTCCTCTCTTTACCTTGTAAACATTACACAACGTAATAATACATGTTAAACACTGTCTGTTTCACCACGTCAAGCATAGTCCTGTTTGATGTTTCCATATTTTGAACTATGGATTATTTAATGCAGAATGTTCTATGTATGTATTAGGTGAATGCTGCAATGCTATCGTTAACTCTCAAAAAGGGAATTTCTAACATCACCGCAAGATAATTGCCTAAAGTTATGTTATTACCTCAGGTGAGGGTCTAGACTAGCATCACTCATTCTTACTGTGATTGACGACAGCAAGGGCGTAACGATGTTATGAACAGCCAAACTTCCGAAATTTGATACTGAAATTTTGTATATATAGAACATAGGTTTAGGATTACAGTTACTGTTTGAATTCACGTGGTGTCTAAGTGATAGAAGCGCCCATATAAATAAATAAATAGTTAAATAAAATACATAGAATAGATGAAGAAAACACAGATTTGATGGCAAGGAAATTTAATGCGGAACATATAGAAAATATTTTCTCCTGTATATTGGGGGGAACAGATTGGTATTTCCTCAACATTGGGGGGTCATGACCCCCCCAAGAGTGCGTGGTTACGCCCATGGACGACAGCATTACTTTGGGGCGAGTTTACATTTGGATCAGTCCGTAATGTGATTGGACAATAATTTAACACACGTTGTGTTGGTCACTTGGTTGGAATTTTTTTTTCTTTCTTTCATTTTTAAACAACACATTTAAGAACAGCAGGGAATTAAACAGATTTAAACAGCAGGGAATTTAAACAGGGAATTTAAACGAGTGAGAAACTGATGGAGAACAGGTTCAAACTAGATCAGCGTGTTGGGACGGGGAGTGAGGATTGTGTGTTCAGTGGTTTTCTACTCTAAAGGTGCATCAGTTTAACCTTTCAGTAACCATTACCACACTACAATAAATACCAATGGGAATATTAGCTAATATTATCAACTAATTTTCCTGTAGAAATGCGTGCAGGAATTTTAACAGTACAAATTATATGCAGAAATTACGTCCTGAAGGTCTGTTTAAACACACACACACACACACACACACACACACACACACACACACACACACACACACACACACACACACTCTTCCAGCAGGACCATTTTAAATAACTTCACAACAAAACATTGTATTAGAACAACAAAAACAATAGAAAAGCATGTTTCTATTGAACTGAAGGCTCCCCTTTAAAACCTATAGGAATTTCCTGCACAGTCCTCCAGTGTTTCCTGTTGGATTTTAGCATTCCTGAAGAATACCAGCAAACATTATGGAGAAAAATTTAAATCTAGCAGGATTCGTGTAGGGTATTTTTTGCATGGGATTCAACAAGCAGAACACTTCAAGTCAGGTGTCAGATGCACCGAATGTTCAGCAACCAAAATTATTCGGCCAAAAATAGAATAAAATAATTTTCAGTGTTTGACTGAATAAGTGAAAATGCCGAATAAATTTGACCGAACAATGACGTGTTTGATGACACAACCAAATAGCCTAGCAACCAGAGTGAGATACGCGAATGTCATGACCTTGATGAGGGGGGACGTGCATGTGCGAGCTACGTGCTCTTCAGATGTTTACTTTATTGATTCTGTTCTGGAGTATTCTAAGGGAGTAGAGTATGGAAGCAGGTAAAGACATATTTATTTAAGCACAGGCAGACAAATCCAAATCGTTATCCAAAAAACTTAGTCAAGTCAGGCAAAGGGTCTAAATGAACTAATCTATAGTTTAAACTGACTAAATCTATCAAGGAACATAACATTATTTTGTTATCATCTGTGAGGCATCCTCAAATGGAAGGTGGAGGGGCAGAAGATCTCTAACATCCACCAGCTCCGTGATGTCATTATGAGCGGCTCACTGTACAGCTCGGCGCAACCACACTCAAACCAACCAGGACGGCCAGGAACCTTGAGGTGACTCTTGATGACAGCTTGACCTTTACAGACCCCATCTGAACAACTGCACGGTCCTGTAGATTCATCCTGTTCAACATCAAGAAAATCCGACCCTACCTCACCGAACAGGCCACACAGATAGTAGTCCAGGCTCTTGTTATCTCAAAACTGGACTACTGCATCTCTCTACTTTCGGGACTCCCAGCCCCCTCCATCAGACCCCTGCAGATGATTCAGAATGCTGCAGCACGCCTGGTCTTCGACCAGCCAAAGATAACCCATGTCACACCCATCTTCATCTCTCTCCACTGGCTTCCTGTAGCTGCCCGCATCAAATTCAAGGCCTTGATGATCATGTACAAGACCTTGTCTGGAACAGCACCCTCCTAACTGAACTCTCTGCTGAAGGCTTACGTTTCCACACGCAATCTGCCATCGATTAGCGACCGACGTTTAGTAGTTCCTACTCAGCGTGGCACAAGGTCCCTTTCCAAAGTCTTCACACTAACTGTTCCTCAGTGGTGGAATGAACTTCCAACCTCAATCCGGACCGCAGATTCACTCACCATCTTCAAGAAACAGATAAAGACCCACCTCTTCCGTCAACACCTAATCAACTAAAAAGGCACTTGCACCTCTACTCTGTGCACTTTGCTTTTTCTAGTACTCAATTAATAGATCATGTATAATAGCATTATTTGTATTGTTCTCTGCTTGATATAACTTTGCTTGTATCTCTCATTTGTAAGTCGCTTTAGATAAAAGTGTCTGCTAAATGAATAAATGTAAATGTACTATATTTCCTTTAGAAATAAGTCACTCTGTTTAAAGATATTTCTTTGTTTAAAGAAAGGTATCTGGTCTATTCTTCATCTTTTGGCTGAATTTTATGCAGTATGAGGAGTTCACTCTCGTCATGAAAATTTTTTTCTGTGAGCAGTGAAACGCTGTGAGCAGTGATACGGCTTCTCTCCTGTGTGAATGCACTCGTGTCGTTGGAGATGACTCTGACAAGTAATGTCATTTCTTCAGTGTTGTCACATGAAAAGATATCATCAAATATTTACAAAAATGTGAGGGGTGTACTCACTTTTTTGAGTACCCCACCCAGGAAAGTTTACATTTAATTAATTTACCCATGATTCATGTACATGTGATTTAATTACATATGATTCATTTTCATAAATCCATACATAATCTAACTTTTAACCCCGGTAACATACCCCCCACAAGATTTATATATGATTAATTTATATATGATTCATTTATATCTAATTTTACATGTGGTTCATTTACACGATTTATTTTAAAAGACAACCTCTCGGAAAGAACGCTGAACTAACCAACCCTTAACAAAACTAAAGATTTCAGTAAGAGAAAAATCCCCTACTGACTTTAAATCTGATAAACAGTCTGCGTACAATAACAGATATAATGTCCTTAACTTTAAAAAAACAAAAAATTTAAAGAAAACACACCGCTGTGCAGGTGATGCAGCTCATCCTGATATCAAGAGCTTAAGATATTCTCCTGCTTCCTCCGCTGAAATAAAGTCCTTCTGGACACCGTTATGTGTAATGCGAAGCCGAGCTGGGTGAAGTATTCCATACCGAGAGCCATCAACATCACGAAGTTGACGCCGAACCTCATTAAATGCAGCTCGAGCCCAAGCTATCTTAGGTGTGTAATCAGGAAAAACAAAAATAATCAAATTCTTCACTTTAATATGCTGGAGCTCTCTCGCACGCCGTAAAATATCCACACATTCACTATAATAGTGAAATCTACACACAATAGCTCGTGGTCGTTCACCAGGCTTGGGCTTCGGCTGAAGGGTCCGGTGGGACCGGTCCAAAACCGGCTCCTTCTCCAGACCAAACGCCTCTTTTAACAAGGCCGCTACAGCAGCAGTTGTACACGTATCAGAACCTTCTGGAGCTCCCATTATTCAAATGTTATTGTGCCGTGACCTCGTCTCCAAATCCTCACATTTATTCTGTAATTGAATCACGGTCGCAGTGAGAGACTCGATGGTAGACTTCATGTGTGCTATGTCATGTGTAAGCGCGTGCTCGAT
>JAFFST010052873.1:16183-34276 GCA_022414735.1 Noturus placidus
AAAAGCGCAAATTAATTAAAATTTTAATCGAAATCAGCAGGAGCCTCCAGCTTCGCGTCCTACTCCATTCAAACCCGAATACAAATTCCGATATCATCAAATATTTACAAAAATGTGAGGGGTGTACTCACTTTTGTGAGATACTGTAAGTATCTTGAATAATTTTGTTTTCCAGATATGCCATTGCTCAGATTGTGGGAAGAGTTTCACTGGAAGTCATAATCTAAAATGTCACAAGAGTATCCACACAGGAGAGAGGCCTTACATGCCAGGGTCATCTCCAACGACACAAGCGCATCCACAAAGGAGAGAATCCATATTACTGCTCCCAGTGTGGAAATAGTTTTACTCGTCAGAGTGTGATCCGACAACACCAGCGTATTCACACTGGAATTCACACTCACCCTATCAATGTGGACAGTGTGAGAAGACTTGTCGGAGTACTCCCCTATGACACAAGGGCATTCATACAGGTTTAAGACCATATCACTGTTCATCAAGGTTTTCGTGACCAGAGTGCCCGCTACAGCCACCAGCAGATTCATACAGGACAGAAGCCATACCTCTGTGGATAATGTGGACAGAGCTATATCTCAATGACATGACATGGTCTTCTTAGACGTTATCCTGTGATGAGAATGAAACGGAACAAGAAGAAAACTATTAAAAACTTAAAATAAGTATTTTCCCTCACAACATCTATACAATGTACAAAAACAGGCATCTTCAGTCATCTTGACTCAGTCTTGCCTCTGGATCATGGAGGTCACTGGGATGTGATTGTGAGGCCGACGGAAGTCTTCATCACTTTAATACAATTCATGTGAAGGTCAAGTCCCAGGTTGTGTTCTCCATAATGGAAGCAGAAATGTAAACTTTGGTCTTTGTCGAAATCGACAGGATGAACTCCTGTGTGTGTGTGGTCCAAAAACAAGAAGTGACGCAATTATCACCTGGCTTCGAATAGGACATTCTGGATTAAATAATTCATAGTTCAAAATTTGGAAACATCAAACAGGACTACGCTTGACATGGTGAAACAGAGACTGTTTAACATGTATTATTACGTTGTGTAATGTTTATAAAAGAAAGAGAGGAGTTATTAAATAAATTGAGAAAAATAGATTCAATAAAGATCACCTTATCAAACCTATTGAATTGTGTCCCAGGAAAGTCATAAATACAAAAGAGAAATATTTAATTATCTCAGGAAAACCGGACTGGACATTTTATTGGACATTTAAAAGAACAAATGTATTTCCCTTCTTATTAATGCTTAACACTCCAGTCCAGTTGGTGGCAGTAATGCAGCATGACTTGGATTGTCAACCACCATTAAACAACACAAGAAGAAGAATAACTTGGACTCATATCTTCATGCAAAAGAGTTCTTATTTCTCCTCACTTGCTTCGGATCTCTGATACTCTGCATAACATCACTAAAGGTGAGTTCATCTGAAACTTACCACCTGAGCTGCTCGGTTAACAGGTTAGTGGAAAATCTGGTAAATGGTAAATGGCACACTTATATAGCGCTTTTATCCATTCACCCATTCACACACACCCCAATGGTAGCATAACCGCCAACCCTACGATTAGTGGACAACAGTTGCTCTTGGCGGATTTGGAGTCATGAATCTCTGTATTTTTTTTTCCAGTTTCCTTATTCTTTACACCTCTTATAATGAAATCAGGTCTGTCCAGAATCTTCCCCCACCTATTGATCCAACTCAGCACCAGATGGTGATCAGTTGACAGCTCCGCGCCTCTCTTCACACGAGTGTCCAGAACATGCGGCCTCAGATCAGGTGACACGATTACAAAATCAATCATTGACCATTGGTCTAGGGTGCTCTGGTACCACCTACACTTTTGAGCCTCCTTATGTTCGAACATGGTATTCATTATAGACAGTCCATGACTAGCACAGAAGTCCAATAACAAATGCCCGCTCAGGTTTAGATCAGGGAGGCCGTTCCTCCCAATCACGCTTCTTCAGTTATCTCCAAAATTGGCCACATGCGTGTTGAAGTCCCCCAGTAGAACTATGGAGTCCTCTACTGGTGCCCCATACAGGACTCTGTTCAGGGTCTCCAAGAAGGCCGAGTACTTTGAACTGATGTTTGGTGCATATGCACAGACAATAGTTAGAGACCCCCCCCCACAACCCATAGGCGTAAGGAGGCGACCCTCTAGTCCTCCGCTGTAAACTCCAAGCCGGGGACTTGTGAGTATCCCCAAATCCGCCCGGCGCCTCACTCCCTGGTCAACTCCAGAGTAGAATAAAGTCCTTCCCCTATTCAGGAGTACGGTTCCAGACCCGAGACTGTGCATAGATGTAAGCCCACCAGATCTAACCGGTAGCACTCCACATCCCGCACAATTTCCAGTTCCTTCCCCACAGAAACGTGATGTTCCCTGTCCACAAAGTCAGCTTCTTCCACCCAAGTCTGGTCCTTCAAGGCCCCTGACCTTCACTGCCATCCATGTAGCACCGCACCCGACCCCCACGGTTCACCCCCTGAGTGGTGGACCTAGAGAATGGAGAGGGGGGTACCATGCTGCTTTTTCGTGCTTTGCCCAGCTGGGTTCTGTGGTTTTGAATTTAGTCTATTATCCAAAAACACTTATAAATTCATCTAGGAAAACGATACTCACAGATTCAATTTGGAGACAGAAAAGAATAAGACACCAAACCAGTGGCTGAGGAAAAAGCAAAGGGTCCAAGTTTATTCGTTCCGATCCACCATCCGAAATCTTCTCGAATGAGAATTCTCAGATGAGATTCCAATCAGTACAGATATGGGAGCTCTTATATATCTGCCCTTTTTCAGGAATATCCCATAGAAAACAAAAAAAAAAACCCTTATTGCAATACCATAGTTTTCAGATCTAGCTGGCTGGAAATACCATAGAAAACCATAACAATCCCAAAATCATAATAATCCAAGGCCTTAATCACTTGAGTGCACTTTGACCAAGTTCTCTTTGTATAAAAAGGGCCTTATTTTCCTTCAACTGTAATCTTGAATCTTTCTGACT
This sequence comes from Noturus placidus, assembly GCA_022414735.1. Lineage (NCBI taxonomy): Eukaryota > Metazoa > Chordata > Actinopteri > Siluriformes > Ictaluridae > Noturus > Noturus placidus. The sequence continues at coordinate 19,226 of JAFFST010052873.1, forward strand.
TATTTTTCATCATTGAGACAAGATTTTTTCCCTCGTCTTTGATCATTATGAGCAAGTCTACATTTTATTCTTCAGATTCTATTTATGCTCTGTAAGTGTTTACACGTATATATATATATATATATATATATATATATATATATATATATATATGGTAGCAAAGGTTTTTACTGTACTTCATATAATGTCCTCATTTAAAATCTAACACTGTACTAATGCAATAAATATTCTCTTTTATTTTTTTGTAAGTTAGGGTTTTTTTTCCATTTTGAGAGTGTGTATGTGAGTGTGTGTGTTTTATAATTCTGTCGGTGCATTTGTCCTTGACTGTAATGTGTGTGTGTGTTTCCTAAATGCGTGTGTGGCACTCTTCTCTCTCTGGTGTGTCATACCAGTAGTACCCATAATGTGAATTTCATTCATCAAGCCCCCTCTATAATTTGTTTAGTCATTGGTGCCCGCCACTTCACTTTTTCCCCATTAATCGAGGGGCTGGATCTGGACCTCAACACACGCTATCAGCTCGCACATCTTACTGCTGACATCACAGTGCTCTTCGATGTTCTTCGCACCCCCGCTGAAAATGGAAAAGGCAGTGCAGGATTTCCCCCACCCTTCACGTATAGAATTATTCCTGGACTTGTATGCGTGGATGCTTCTACACAGAGGGATGATGTCCCTTTCTCTGATCTGGGTTCTGACATTATTCCTTTTTTGCCTAGTCCTGTGCCTTTTGACTTGACTACCCAATTTTATTACCCATTCTCCCCTTTTAATACTCATTAGGATTTCAGCCCTACGAGCCCCATAAATTCTCCATCAAATTACATGATATGATAATCATGCTTGGTTAGTTTGTCTGTGACCCCTAATAAACTTACATACTAATCCTACAGGATCCCTTGTGTTTATTATAAGTATTTTTTTTACACACAACAGCTCCGTGGCAAACCCAGCCACCAGGCACTCACAGTCGGGACCTCCCTCTAGGCCCGGCTCCCGATGAGGGCCTCGGGTTTTGTCTGGGCAGGGTAACTCATCCTCTCTTTATCTTTTTCATGAGAGTTCTTGAATCCATTCTTAGTCTGGCCCCTCCCGTGAGACCACTTTGCCTTGAGAGACCCTGCCAATAGCACAAGGCTCCAGACAACATAGCCCTCAGGTTCATAGGGACACACAAACCTCTCCACCATAATAAGGTGATGGTTCCCAGAGAGGAACCTGGAAAGACATTGAAAGCCCAAACAGGTAGTGCGGGTGAAATGGGAACATCTGGAGGAGGCCCCTGTCCGTGAGATCTTCAACTCAACCCGCCGGCTGAATTTTTCTAGCATCCCTGTGGAGGTTGGGGACATTGAACCTGAGTGGGCAATGGTCAAAGCCTCCATTGCCGAAACTGCGGCAGAGAGCTGTGGTCTTAAGGTCTTGTGCCTCAAGGGGAGTTAACCCTCGAACACTGTGGTGGACACCATTGGTCAGTGAAGCCATCCAACTGAAGGAGGAGGCCTTCCGGGATGTCTTGGTCTGCACTAAGGTGTTTTTGGAAAACCATCCACCACCTCAGGAAGGGGAAACGGGAACCATCCAAGCTGTGTACAGTAAAGATGGGACACTGTTGACCTCAACTGAAGAATTAATTGCACGGTTGAAGGAACACCCTGAGGAACACCGGGCGGCTGTGGCTCAGTCGGTAGAGCGGGTTGTCCACTAATCCACTAATCGTAGGGTTGGCGGTTCGAATCCCGGCCCGGGTGATCCCATGCCGAAGTGTCCTTGGGCAAGACACTGAACCCTAAGTTGCCCCCGATGGCAAGCTAGCACCTTGCTTGCAGCTCTGCTACCATTGGTGTGTGTGTGTGCTCTCATTTGTAAGTCGCTTTGGATAAAAGCGTCTGCTAAATGAATAAATGTAAATGTAAATGTCGGAACTCCTGAATCTAATTAAAATACCCTCTATGGTAGAGGCAGAGTTGGAGGCTGATGTGGCATCATCATCAATTTCCGTGGTGGAGGTCACTGAGGTAGTCTAACAACTACACAGTGGCAAAGCCCTGGGGATTGATGAGATCCGTCTAGAAATGCTGAAATCTCTGGGTATGGAGGGGATGTCTGGATGTATTTAACACTGCGTGGAACTCGGGGATAGTGTGCAAGGAGTGGCAGCTCGGGGTGGTGGTTCCCCTGTTTAAAAAGGGGGACCAGAGAGTGTGCACCAATTATAGGGGTATCACACTTCTTAGCCTCCCTGGTAAAGTCTACTCCAAGGTGCCGGAACGGAGGGTTCGGCGCTTTGTCACCAATCCTGTTTGTGATATTCATGGACAGGATATCAAGGCGTAGTCATGGTGTGGAGTGGTTGTCGATTGGTGACCTGAGGATCTCATCGCTGCTTTTTGCAGATGATGTGGTCCTGATGAGATCATCTGACCTCCAGCACTCATTAAATTGCTGCCGAGTGTGAAGTGGCTGGGATGAGGATTAGCACTTCTAAATCTGAGGCCATAATTCTCAGAAGAAAATCTATGGAGTGCCTACTCAGGGTAGGGAATGAGAACATAATCCAAGTGAAGGAGTTCAAGTACTTTGGGGTCTTGTTCACAAGTGAGTTGACATTGGAGTGAGAGATTGGCTGGAGAATCGTAGCAGCGGGAGCGGTATTGCAATCGCTTTACCGCAACGTTGTGACAAAAAGAAAGCTGGGACGGAAAGCATAACGCTCGATCTACTTGGCAATTTTTGTTGCTACCCTGACCTATAATATTGAAGGTTGTGTAGTGACCAAAAGAACTAGATCGCGGGTACAAGTGGCTGAAATGGGTTTTCTTAGGAGGGTGGCTGGCTTCTCCCTTAGAGATAGGGTGAGAAGCTCGGCTATCCATGAGGAACTCAGAATGCCACCCGTGGATGCCTCCCTGGAGAGGAATTCCAGGCACTTCCAGCTGTGAGAAGACCTAAGGGAGACCCAGGACTAGGTGGAAAGACTATATTTCCACACTGGCCTAGGAAAGCCTTGGGATCCCCCAGTCAGATCTGGGTAATGTGGCTCGGGAAAGGGATGTTTGGGGTCCCTTGCTGGAGCTTCTATCTTCGCGACCCGATTTCGGATAAGTGGTTGAGGATGGATGGATGGATAATGAAATCAGAGCCCAGATGCCGCTCTTTAGGAGATAGACTTTATTATTGACACAACAACGCCGAGCTGGTCGGAAGATTAACTCCCTTACTTCTCCTCAATACATGTGCAACAATGAAAATCCCTCTGACTCACTTTTGTAAGATACTGTATATTATCGTTAGTTTGTCCAGCTTGTGAAAATGGAGGGACTGTGGAAGAAAAAAATAAAATAAAAATTGGCTGTAGTTCCTAAATGGGTAATGCAAAATTTGTATTAAAGTGTAATGGACTGGACTTAGAACAGGAAGTAAGAGCAGGGGACTGTCTTTATTAATAAGCAAACAAAACACAAACAAAACACAGGAATGCGGTCTATACTTGGTTAACTAGAAAATGTGGAACTAGAGTCTTGGCAGAATACAGGACACATAACAAAGACTGATTAGCATGCTAATCGTAAACGCTAATGCGCCCCGTGCGCTTACACCCAAAGAGTTTAAATACCTAACATAATTACCCTAAACAAAAGACACCTGGGTTACATCAAAGACATACTTAACAGAAACTAGAACTTGGGCAGGTAACCAATGAAACCAAAACAAAGTTACGTGTCCATTCTATGGCTGTGCTGCAGTACCATCTGCTGGCGAGGGTAAGAGAACCCTCCGCCATGGGTGCTTCTCCCGGAAAAAAAAAACCCTCCAATGGGGGGGCCCTTGGGAGAGTTGTCCTTTGCTGCCACGGGAAATGAGGCAGCCTTTGTCGGGTAGCATGTGGGCGGAGCATCACCCCCATCATGATTGAAATTCGGGGCATCACCCCCAGAGGCTCTGGAATGCTGGACACCACCCCGATGGCTCTGGAATGCATGGAGCCACACCAAACAGCTCTGGAATGCATGGCACCACCCCCGGCGGCTCTGGAATGCTGCACACCGCCCTCGGAGGCTCTGGAACACATGGCGTCGCCCGTGTTGACTCTGTATTGCTAGACACCACCCCGGCAGCTGTGAAATGCATAGCTCTACCCCCGGCGGCTCTGCAAAGCATGGCACCACCCCCGGCAGCTCTGGAACACATGGCTCCGACCCCGGTAATACTTATTGGCCTGACTGTACACTATATTAACTATTTCTGTGTGATTAGTGCTGAGAAATTATGTGTAAGTTAGATCAACTGTCTTGTTCATCTTTGCGCATAAAAATGATCAGTAATAGTGGTTTTTGTATTAGTAAAATATTCAACAACAATTCCATAACTGGTGCACAGTTGTTTAGTGGTTAGCACATTTGCCTCACACCTCCAAGGTCTGGGGTTCGAGTCCCATCGGGGCCGTGTGTGCGGAGTTTGCATGTTCTTCCTGTGTGTCGGGGTTTCCTCCGGGTACTTTGGTTTCCTCCCCCAGTCCAAAGACATGCATGGTAGGCTGATTGGTGTGTCTAAAAGTGTCTGTAGTGTATGAATGGGTTGTGTGAGAGTGTATGTGATTGTGGAGTAAGTGGTAGAGGATGGATGGACGGACGAATGGATGGAATTCCATAACCACATAGAGACAAATCTAAAAGTATTTGACTCTTGAATAAATTGTATTGTTTTCCAGATCCACTGCTCAGATTGCAGGAAGAGTTTTCCTAAATGACATGGTCTCAAATATCACAAGCGCATTCACACAAGAGAGAGGCGTATCGCTGTGGACAGTGTCGGAAGTGTTTTGCTTGTCCGAGTACTCTGCTCACAGTGTGGGAAAAGTTTTCGTGACCAGAGTGCCCTCTACAGCCACCAACAGTGTCATACAGACCAAAATCCGTACATCTGCGGACAATGTGGATGTAGCTATACTCATTCAAGTTCATTAAGGATTCACAAGTGCTCAAAAGGTTAGGGTTAGGTCTTACTTTCTGGTCAAAGGAGGCTTACTGTACCACCAGACAAACCACTGATGGGAAACAGTGGACGTCTTAGTCGTCCCTAAAGCCACAACGCAGGCCCTGATGGACCTGCCCCATGCCCATCTGCTCGGGGGCCGACTGGGGCCAAAGAACACCTTGGAAAAGCTGAAGGACCATTTTCTTTGGCCAGGCATGGATGCAGAGGTCTGGCTCTTTTGCCAACAATGCACCCAGTGCCAATGCATGGCCCCAGGGAATCCCCTACCTGCGCCACTCATCCTGCTTCCAATCATCCTGCTTCCATCATGCTTTCCTTTCGAGAGGATCGGTATGGACCTTGTCGGGCCGCTCCCAAAATCTGCCCGAGGTCACAAATATATATTGGTAATCTTGGACTATTCCACCAAATGCCCCAAGGTGGTACCACTGTGTAAAGCCACCTCCCGGAACATCGCCAAGAAACTGGTGCTCCTGTTCAGCCGTGTGGTGATCCCTAAAGGCATACAAACTGACCAAGGTACCCTTAGTTTGTGTCAAAACTTATGTCTGATCTGTGTCGGCTGTTGCAGGTGAAACACCTAAAGGCATCAATCTACCATCCACAAACGGACGGGCTGGTCGAATGATTCAATTGGACCTTAAAGCAGATTGTGCCTGGTGGTAGACGAGGAAGGGAGGAACTGGGACCTCCTCCAGATATATGTCCTCTTTGTTATCCGAGAGTGCCCCAGGCATCCACGGGCTTCATACTCTTTGAGCTCCTATTCGAACTGCGACCTTGTGGACTTCTGGATGTGGCACGGGAAGCCTGCATAGAACAGCCTTTTCAATTGGTCTCAATTGGTCATTGAGTATGTACAGGAGATGCAGGAAAAGATCGACCAAGTGGCCCCGAACGTCCAGGAACATATGAGAGACACCCAGGAGTTACAGAAACGAGTGTAGAACCATCCAGCACAACCTTGCAAGTTCCAAGCTGGTGATCGGGTACTCCTGCTAGTACCCAGCAGCTCCTGCAAATTCCTAGCTCGGTGGCAGGGCCCCTATACAGTCCTCAAGAGGTGAACTATCACCTGCAGCAGCCCGGTAAGCGAGCGGTCACACATTCGTACCACATAAACCTGCTGAAGAGTTGGATAGAGCCAGAACTGGCACAGTCTGCATTTTCAGAGCTAAACACAGATCACGACCTGGGCACCTTAGTCCAACTGGGCGAACAATTCAATCCCACCCAAAACCAGAGTTGCTGGGGTAATTTACCTATGCTTTTTCTACCTTTCCAGGTATGACGCAGCTGGTACAACATGAGATCAAGACTCAGCCAGGAGTGGTGGTGCGACAGAGGCCCTATCGGGTCCTGGTGACCTGCCGTAGGGCTATTGAGGAGGAGGTCAGCCTGATGCTGTGGGACACCATCATAGAGGAGTCCAAAAGCCCCCTGTCCCAGCCCTATTGTAGTTGTACCTGACGGAAGTATGCGCCTCTGAAATGACTCTCGGAAGCTAAACCATGGTCTTGGTGTTTGACAGCTATCCACTCCCCCAGGTGGATGACCTAGTGGAACGATTGGGAAGGGCTCAGTTCATCTCCACCCTGAACATAACAAAGGGGTACTGGCAAGTGGCGCTGGCACCAGAGTCGAGAGCAAAGATGGCCTTCAGCATGGCGAACGGCCTCTGGCAATACCGGGCTCTCCCCTTCAGGCTACATGGATCACCCATGATGTTCCAGTGGCTGATGGACATTGTTCTGCGATGCCATCGTGCCTTCGCAGCTACCTATCTGGATGATGTGGCTATTCACTCCTCCACCTTGTTGAAACACGCTGTCAATCCCACACACAAGCACAAACAAGCGTGCACACACATACTCTCCCACATGTTCTAAATAAAGAAACCTCACTTAGAACTTTCCAACGGCCTCCCGTGTGTCTGTGCTCCACCCACCGCTGGCTAATTTCCCTACAGTACAAATGGTCTGAATCTAACTGTACTATCATCAAGCTAATAGGTGGTGCGTGAGGTACATAAGGCACATTTAAGCTATACAGAAAAATAAGGGCATTGTTTCTATAATCAAGTATATTTGCAATAAAAAAACCAAGGGGTATTAATATTTTATTTAGCTTAAATCCTAGCATATGTAAATGCAAACATTGTGTCTTAAAATCCTTAAAGATTGACATATCAAAAATGTATATTATATAATATATTAAGATTAAGGTACAGGTAAAGGAATCAGCAAATAGCAAGAGGCTGTCACTCTCATGTCATTAGTTTGAAACACCAGCAGGTTTCCGTGTTCCCGGACATGACCATTACCTGACAGTGAAACAGTAAAAATGTAAATTATTTGTCCTTTATCAAGTTTGTCCAAGGATGAATCAATTAAGATAATAATTGAAGATGGAATACAGATTAACGAAGAAGAGGCAAAGAAATTCAGTCGTAAGTAACCGGATGTTGATATTTATGTTCATGCCATTGTTAGCTATAACTAACGTTTACAAGCATAACTCAAACTACTGTAAGTTAGCTTCCTACATTACATTACGGTTCTTTCGCCATCTGGTGGCTACCCGCCGGCACTGCACCTTGGCCGGTTATGGCGCCATCTGGTGGCTGTACTCTGGCAATGACTGTTCCTAGCACCTGGACTGTGTTTACGTTGCGTGTGTGTCTCCACCCCAGTGTGCTGGTGGACTCCATGTCCCAGCAGCCATTGTCCCCTTGATGTCACATGGGTTTACTATTGGTCACATGTATTCTTGCACCTGCTTCTTGTTGTGTTAATGAGAACTGGAGTGGGTATATATAGTCCTGGTTTTGCACTTAGCCGTTGTCTTTCGTTGTTTAGACTCATGTCTCTGTGTCATGGTGTTTGGTTTGTTTTGTGCCCTAGTGTTTGTTTCCTGCCCTCGAGTTTAGGTATCTAATTTTTAGTGTCTTTGTTTTGTTGTTTTGTTCTGTATTTCAATAAATGTTCATAATCAAGTCTGCGCCTGATTCCACTGCAACCCCACAATCGTGACAGAATGAAAGACCATACCTTGAAGCAGCAGACATGCCATGGATATCGCGCTAAGGAGGAAAGGGCAAAAACTCCGGAGATCCACGCCTGAGATCCCTGCTCTGGTCTCCATGAGATTCCCACAGGAAATTTATGTGGATCTGCCCGACAGGTATGACGGCCTCTACGGCTGCCCTGAATATTTCTTGAGAGATTGTCAGGAATATTTTTCCAGTTTACTGGACACAAAGCCCTTGGAAGGTGAGTTGATAAAGTTTATGATGTCCCCATTGGCCAAGCCCGCAGTTGGGCACAAGGATTGGTAGCCACACAATCACGAGGACTGGAGAACAGTCGGAGATTCGTGGACCTGTTGTTACAGGAATTTGGAGATCCAGAATTGGATTTCCCCCTAGAGTACCTTCTGAAGGGCGCTCACGTGGAGGAGAAGTTCGATATACCGTTCCATCTCTACTATGAGCAGATGAAACCTCTAAGTCATGAGAAGAAGAACAAGCAAACTCTATGACTGACCAAACCTACTGCGCCTGTGAAATTCCGGCTCCAACCAAGGTAGCCATGTCAGGCCACGCCCAGGAGTCAAGTTCAGCTGCCAGAAATCATGGAGAATGAGTATGCTCTGAAGGAGGAAAATAACAAGGTGACTTCATCTAAAGTACCCTCAAAGGTGAAAGCCCCAGAGGAGAAGCCTGGGAAGGAGTACGAGCAGAGAGCTTGAGAGAACCCAAGTGAGGCTGAGGGGCTTGCGCAGGGGAGTCGCAAGGAGCACCTTCACAGTACTGAGTAATTGGGCGAGGCACAAGCTTGGATCTGCAGCAGTGCTGCTCACGAAATGAGGAAACAGGAGGCGAAGCACCAGGAAGAGGTTCAACCGTTGGAAGAACATAACTGCAAGATGCAAGCTCAGAGCTATTTACAGGGCAAAGTGGAAGTAGCGGAAAAGCACGGATCACCGGCGGTCTGGGATCTCAGCCGTATCCACACTGCATTGGGGAGCATATAGAGGCAGTTAGCAGAGCTCCAATGGATGGATCAATCCGGGCGGGGGGCCACGCTGCTCTTTACCGTGCTACTGGAGCAGTATTTTGAGGATAAGTTGGAACTCGAGCACCAAGTGGCACAGCTTCAGCTGCGGTTGCAGGCCCAGCCGGAGCATCCCCCACGACCGGTGGACCCCGGTATGCTGCCCTTGCCAGAAACCCCTGTTTCACCCGTGCCCACGCCGGAAATCCCAGTCTCACCTGTTTTGTCCACATCCACGAACCAAGTTATGTCCAAGAGCCCAGTCACGGCTCACGCCCTTGAGCCCCAGGTCACGCCTTATGCCCTTAAGCCCCAGGCCACGCCTCACGCCCTTGAGCCCCAGGTCACTCCTTATGCCCATGAGCCCCATGTCACGTCCATGTCCATGAGCCCAGTCTCATCCACAAGCCAAGGCAGGTCCACGAGTCAAGGGGCATCCACGAATCACGATATGTCTGAAAGCCCCGTTGCATGCCTGTCCAAGCCCGAGAATCCCGTTTCACACATGCCCGTACCCAAGATCCCCATTTCACATGTGCCCGAGAGCCCCGTTTCACACAGATGCCCATGAAGGAGAGTCCCATTTCACACGTGCCCATGTCGCAGAGCCCCGTTTCACACGTGCCCTCGCCTGAAGGCCCTGTCTCGTCCCTGTCCTCGCCTGGAGGTCCTGTCTCATCCCTGTCCTCGCCTGGAGGCCCTGTCTCATCCCTGTCCTCGCCTGGAGGCCCAGGCATGTCCACATCTAGGCCGCAGAGCCCAGCTCCGTCCGAGAGTCAACTTTCATCCGAGAGCCAAGGCACGTCCCATGCCCTTGAGCTCCATGTCACGCATCACGCCCTGGTGCTCCAGCTGGAGGCTAACAGGGCAGACACCGGTACTACAGGGACTGAGGGGGAGGTCTCAGCTCCTCAAGAAGCAGACGAGCCATCCTGCACCGCTGCATATGCCGCACTGTTCCCTTCTTTGGCGGAAGCGGTGTCCTGCATTACAGAGATGGTGGAGCTCCTGTTGAAGGTAAGTCCATTACCCTCTGCCCTTCTGTGACCAGACAGTACGGCAAACCTGCCTGAGGCTGACATGGCACTCTCTGGCAATACAGAGACCAAGGGGGAGGCAGCGTCCTGCGTTCCTGTGCCCCGGCAGGCAGCGTTCTGCGTTCCTGTGCCCCGGCAGGCAGCGTCCTGCGTTCCTGTGCCCGGAAGGCAGTGCCCTGCGTTCCTCTGCCACGGCAGGCAGCGTCCTGCGTTCCTGAGCCTCTCTGGGAGGCGCCCTGCGTTCCTGAGCAGCCAGAGGCTGCACCCCGAACTCTATCACCAGAGAGGGTGTTCCAACCCCCTACAGCCCGGCAAGGACTGCCTCAGTCTTCGGGTTCTGCCTGGGACATTTCGCCCAGGGGGCCAGGACCGCCAACAGGGGGAGTGTTTTGTGGTGCTCCAGGAGGAGCGCCCTGTGGGAGGGGGATCTGTCACGGTTCCCCCTGGTGGCCAGATGCGGCACTGAACCTTGGTGCCATCTGGCGGCTACCCACCAGCACTGCACCTTAGCCGGTTATGGCGCCATCTGGTGGCTGTACTCTGGCAATGACTGTTCCTAGCACCTTGACTGTGTTAACGTTGCGTTTGTGTCTCCACCCCAGTGTGCCGGTGGACTCCATGTCCCAGCAGCCATTGCCCCCTTGATGTCACATGGGTTTACTATTGGTCACATGTATTCTTGCACCTGCTTCTTGTTGTGTTAATGAGAACTGGTGTGGCTATATATAGTCCTGGTTTTGCACTTAGCCATTGTCTTTTGTTGTTTAGACTCACATCTCTGTGTCACGGTGTCTGGTGTGTTTTGTGCCTTAGTGTTTACGTGTATTAGCCCTAGTGTTTATTTCCTGCCCTCGAGTTTAGGTATCTTAGCCTTAGTGTGTTTGTTTTGTTGTTTTGTTCTGTATTTCAATAAATGTTCATACTCAAGTCTGCGCCTGCTTCCACCGCAACCCCACAATCGTGACACCCATGCATTTTTCCTGTGCATCTCTGCTGTAGTATGTCCTAGTGGTAAGTCTGCTTGTAGGTAGCACTGTTAATGGAACTTATTTAAAATGTTCAAAATTTTATTTAGTTCATTGCAATGTTCACATTTCTTTAAAAGTTTACCATGTATGATGTAACAGTTTTGTGTTTTGTAATCTCATTCTCCGACTTTAACGCTAAATTAATATCTATCCCAGGTTTGTTGTCAATGTTGCCATAGTTGCTCGCTATCAATTCTGTAAGACAAGTTTTAAATGACATTTTTGATTTTTATGTATCGCAAATTTGTCAAGATAACTAGTTTGGTGTATTAGTTTCTTTCTGGGATTTCAGATTCCAGATGAGACACTTGTGCTCATAGTTATGCTAAACTCTGCTATTTTCAGGCCATTCTCCTTTACACTTCCATACATTTGTCTAATAGTGTGTGCATGTGTGTGTTTTACAGTTATTGTTCTATGACTGTGTTGTAATTCTGTGTGTGCTGGATCTCAGAAAATGACGTGGATAGAGAAACGGTGGACTGTTTCTAACTATTTTCTCATAACATTCGTTCCCAAAATGTGAATAAGCTGGTCCCAAAAAAAATATTCGAAGAATGCTGTTACACATTTTGTCCTGAAGATGGCAGCAAAGGCTATGTAAATGTCCTCGGAGTTAGCTATTATATTATGGAAATTTCTAGCTACTCTCTTTGAGTTAATAAACTGTAACAGTGTCAGTAAACTAACTGGTCATTTTAAATGTTGCAGGTAAAATTGACATTTTGTCATCGCTACATAATTTTTATGTTTTTAACCTTCGCTGTACGTTTGTGATGCTACACTGGGACCAACAATGGAACAGTCATCCAAAACTGCCTTGCCTATGGGATACACCAGGAGGAGGCCAAACCGATGAAACCAGATCAGGGGACGCTGAAGGAGTGTCAAGACTTCGGGCCGGCTGGAGGGGGCCCCACACATGGGACTCGCCAAAACCAGCCCAGCGAAGGAAGGAGGCCCCATCCTGGCCGGCCTACATGGCCTGTGGCAAGGAGAAAGCCCCATCCGAAGGTTCGTCACGTACACCCCTTAACCCAATCTTGTCTGTATTTCAACCGGTGAGCCGGCAGGGGAACAGAAAAGCGTTAGGGTTAGGACCGAAGTCTGCCTTCAGCATGGCCACCGGTCACTGTCAGTACTGGGTGTTCCCCTTCAGGCTACACGGGATGCCCGCAATGTAAATCAGGCTGAAACGGCTGATGGAGATTAGAAGACAAAATATGAGGTTCCTGAGATACTTGGAAATCAAACAATATGTTGTCAGAAGTGTGATTACTCAGGGTAAGTGTTTTTCTTTCTTCCCTGGTGCAGTGTAATTCTGAATCCAAAATGAGTGATTGTATGTCGTTAATAATCTGTGGTCAATATAAGAGGTACAAGGATACCCTTAAGGCCTTGCAGAAGAAATTTGGTATTGACTCTGGCAGTTGGGAGCGTGTCACTGCTGATAGATCTGCTTGGTGCTGTCAAATCAATGCCGGTGCGGCAGCCTTTTAGCAGAAACGGCTGGCAGACGCAGCTAAAAAACGTGCTCTGCGCAAATTCAGGAATAGCAGTTACACTTCTCCCAGTCAGCAACCTGCATATCCATGTCCTCACCGCAGAAGACTTTCTGGTCCCAGATTGGACTGATCAACCATCTCCGGACCCACCTCCCAAGTGAATAAACGACATAAATGGTCTTCATCGATACCGATGGACGAACAACAATAATCTGTACTCTTGTCTATGATCCTCTGTAACGGCATGCCTGCCTAATAATTGTAATTTATATTAGATTTGTAGAATAATTTGCAAAATTGTCTGTGTGGTTTGCCTAAGGATGTTATATTAGTATTGTTTGTTTAGTATTATTGTGTTATTGTACGTGTTGTTTTCCCGTGTGAGTTAAGAGTGTTCAGCCTGGCTTTCCCAAATACTGGAAAGACACCTAGGGACTGGGTAGAAGCCGTGTTAGGTGGACTATATACGGTTCCATATTTAGATTGTGTGCATGGCTGGTAAGAGGCATGCGCGCAGCATGGGCCTTAGCATGGAGCTCTGCTGTTGCTGGAGAGTCAGAGGTTGCCATGTCTGCCTCTTGCTAGAGCTCCTCTACAAAAAAAGGTTCTAGGCTAGTCCTCTCTTCCAGGCTCGGCCGCATGGTGCGATCCACCTGCCGTGGGGGGCTCTCCAACAAGGGGGACAGGGTGCATGGTTCATGAGACAACCGGGCGTATGGCTGTGCTTGTAGCAGCTGCTTATAAAAACATGCAAAGGAACAGGAAATGAGGAAGGGGGCAAACACTTTTTCACACCACTGTACTTCCGGCTGAATTTTTCTGGCATCCCTGTGGAGGTTGGGGACATTGAACCTGAGAAGACAATGTACAAAGCCTCCATTGCTAAAGCTGCAGTGTAGAGCTGTGGTCTCAAGGTCTTAGGTGCCTCAAGGGGCCGCAAACCTCGAACACTCTAGTGGACACCGATGGTCCGACTGAAGAAGGAGGCCTTCCAGGATGTGTTGCAGTTGCAAGGTACCGACAGGTCAGAAGGGCTGCAGCTTCTGCCGTGAAAGAGGCAAAGCAGTGGGCGTGGGAGAGGTACAGGGAGGACATGGGAAAGGACTTTTGGTTGGCACCAATATTTGGTATTTCTGGAAAACCATCCGCCACCTCAAGAAGGGGAAATGGGGAACCATCGAAGCTGTAAGGATGGGACGCTGTTGACCTCAAGGTGCTGGAATGGAGGGTTCGACCGATACTCGAACCTCGGATTGAGGAGGAATAATGCGGATTCCGTCCTGATCTTGGAACAACGGACCTCTTGCAAGGATCATGGAGGGTGCCTGGGAGTATGCCCATCCAGTCTACTTGTGTTTTGGGGATCTGGAGAAGGCATATGACCGGGTCCCCAGGGGTCTACTGTGGGAGGTGCTGAGGGAGTATAGGGTGAGGGGTTTCCTTCTTAGTTCCATCCAATTGCTGAATGCCCAAAGTGAGAGCTGTTTCCGGATGCTCGGCAAAAGGATGGACTTGTTCCAGGTGGGGGTTGGTCTTCGCCAGGACTGCGCTTTGTCACCAATCCTGTTTGTGATATTAATGGACAGGATATTGAGGCGTAGTCATGATGGGGAGGGGTTGCGGTTTGGTGACCGGAGGATCTCTTCACTGCTTTTTGCAGTTTTTTTTGCAGGAATTTATGTGGTCTTGATGGCATCATTGGTCCCTGACCTCCAGCACTCACATCGGTTCGCAGCCGAGTATGAAGAGAATGAGAACATAACCAAAGTTAAGGAGCTCAAGTATCTCGGGGTCTTATTCACGACTGAGGGGACATTGGAGCGGGAGATTGGCCGGAGAATTGGAGCAGCGGGAACAGTATTGCAATCGCTTTAACGCACCATTGTGATGAAAAGAGAGCTGAGCCGGAAGGCAAAACTCTTGAACGTCCGGGCAATTTTCGTTCCTACCCTCTCCTATGGTCATGAAGGTTGGGTAGTGACTGAAAGCACTAGATAGCGGGTACAAGTGGCCAAAATGGGTTTTCTCAGGAGGGTGGCTGGCCTCTCCCTTACAGATAGGGTGAAACTCGGCTATCCGAGAGGAACTCAGAGTAGAACCACTGCTCTTTTGCGTTGAAAGGAGCCAGTTGAGGTGTTTCGGGAACCTGGTAAGGATTCCAAGGATTCCCTAGGGAGGTGTTCCAGGCACGTCCAGCTGGGAGGAGACCTCATGGAAGACAAAATAACTAGGTGGAAAGACTATATTTCACACTGGCCTGGAAACGCCTCGGGACTCCCCAGTCAGAACTAGTTAATGTGGCTCGGGAAAAGGAAGTTTGGGGTCCCTTGCTGGAGCTGCTACCCCGCGACCCGATTACATATTCAATTCAATTCAATTCAATTTTATTTGTATAGCGCTTTTTACAATAGACATTGTCACAAAG